>REGM01000517.1:15517-43109 GCA_004194415.1 Aurelia aurita | reverse complement strand
GGAGGGAGGGGGGGGGGGGGGGGGCAGTTGCATCATGGCTAACTGAAGTGAGGTGACAGCATATAATTTCTATATTAGGTGATATTCACTGATAGCCCAAGGCTGCATGCAGGCTGTAGGATTGAGGATGTGAACAATAGGAGAACAATAGGCACATTAAGTGAGAAGAATAGGCTTCTATAAAAAGAAAATTTGTTGCACTGCTGGTGGGACTTTACTGTTACAAAGGGGAATACTATAAAACTAGATTATGAAGAAAGCATTTGGTGATTGTGTGATTTGTTGAGTTATTTGAGATTGTTAGGGGGTCCCACGTATCTTGCACATCTGATGACAGTCTCAGTTGTAAATAAAACATTTTATCATAAAACAGGGATGAAATTATCAAAGATGAAAATGATCAAGAAAGAATGAATTTTATATTATCCAACAACAACCCCCTTCCTCCTTTTTAGGCTCAACATCTGATCCGACATTACCAAAATCATTGTTTTTACCTTTTCCCCCTAAGTCATATTTCGTTCTGTATTTGTCCCGTAATTTTTCCCGTTCTGCATTTCTTTTTGCTTGCGCTTTTTCGATTCTCTGTCTGTCTTTTTCTTTTGCTTTCTCTAAAGCTGTCTCATCAGTTTCATTGTTTAGAAACTTTGAGAATCTATTTTCATTTTCTTCGCTTGATATACGTGTTGCCTGGCTTTTCACAAGTGCTAAAGTAACTTTATCCATCGCTCACATACAGTCAACAAACAGACAGTGCTTCTTACTGGAATATTATATGCCCACTTTCTGGTCTTCAACTTTCGTTGGCCTAGCTGCTCCGCTTTGGTAAATCACTTTATTTTGAACAGATTTTCAGCTGGTATTTTTTAGTATCTTGCTTGACTTCAACACCCATTTGCTCTGTTTCAAAGTAAAGCTTTTCTTGTTTGACAAACTTCGATCCAACTTCAATGTACGGTAAAAACTAAGTTAAACAGTGGATTGTTTGTCAGCGTCTTGATCATTTGCCATTTTAAACATCCCTGCTGGCCAGGTCGAAAACGCCATCTCTGCCCGTCATCTTGCTGGGATTTCCGCTTTGGTTTACCACGTGCAAATGTTACACTGAAAGTTGAACTTATTAACTTATTCCCTTCTATTTATTCTTCATTTATTCCATGTGTACTCACTAAAGTACGCACTAAAGTCTGGTTATAAATGATTGTTTACGACTGATGTGTATTTTATAACAATTAGGCCGTCTTTTTAGCAAACAAAACCCTCCTATATAAATACCAAAGTGATTGTTTACTAATTGCTTTTTGTTTACGTAAACTCGTTTGTAAATAGCCAAACAGCGTGACGGAATAATTTGAATTGTAACTTTGGGTTGTATCTCTCTGCTTGTATTTGCCAATTGAGATCGAATTGTGACAATGTGTCTGTCAAATAGCATTTTTTATTGGACAATTTTCATCTTCGTCAAGATGGGAAATTTTCTTCCAATTCAACAAGCCGGCAAGTACTTTATCCAAACAAACACTCAAAGCTCGACTCAAAAAGTCAAAAGACATGCAATGCNCGTCTTTTTAGCAAACAAAACCCTCCTATATAAATACCAAAGTGATTGTTTACTAATTGCTTTTTGTTTACGTAAACTCGTTTGTAAATAGCCAAACAGCGTGACGGAATAATTTGAATTGTAACTTTGGGTTGTATCTCTCTGCTTGTATTTGCCAATTGAGATCGAATTGTGACAATGTGTCTGTCAAATAGCATTTTTTATTGGACAATTTTCATCTTCGTCAAGATGGGAAATTTTCTTCCAATTCAACAAGCCGGCAAGTACTTTATCCAAACAAACACTCAAAGCTCGACTCAAAAAGTCAAAAGACATGCAATGCTGCAATAATGTGTGTGTATAAACATAGTGGTATAAATAACCCTTTATCAGCAGTGACGGGAAATAGACATTGGTACGTTCTATTTCTCATCACTACTAATGAAGGGTTATGCCCGATACGTTTAGTGTATTTTAATCCTGGCATTGTAGTTTATTTATCACATAAATTTATGTTTATTTGCTGAAACTATTGCCCACGTCACTCTCGACATTTTATTACATTGCAAATTTCGGTTTGGTCACTATGGTTTGGTGTGTTGTTTTTAGTTGTCTATAATTCATATTTTTAGATTTAGTGTCTGTTCTTATTACTATTAGTTTACTTGAGTTTACAAAAGCCATGTACCTCTGGTATAGTGTTCTATGTTGTATATAAAGTAATTTACTGTGGCCAAAAGTTAAGGGTTTTGAGACCAAGGCATCAAGCCCCCCTCCCCCCTCCCCCACCATCAAACCAAATATCGTGATTGTGAATGGTGTACCAGATTGCAAACATCTCGTGTACGTAAGCTGTAAGATTTGTTTCTTAGCCATATTAACTTTATTTACCAAATTCAGACATTCTTATTGGCTAATTTCAAAGGATTAGTTTATCCTATTGATTGCATCTAAGTAGCCTCCTTTTGAAATCGAGGACAATTTAGCAGCGCTTCCAAGAAACAAACTGAGCAAAGTTTTTGGAATTTGGAATGGAATGCACTCTCTTTTGATCATACTTCCTGGTTCTGCTATTGCTGCAATTTTGGCTTTTATTGTTTCTCAGCTTATAACTGATGATGCAGTGTTAAATCAGGGTATGTATTTAATGAATGCCATCTGCTTGGATCTTTACTGAACAACTTCTCTTTTTTAGGCCATCATTTATAATTTAAATTGTTCTATTTCTTGTTTCAGGACTAAGAGAAAAAAATCGCACAGATGTAGTTATTGGAATTCTATCTGCAAGAGGAAACTTCCAGGAAAGGGAAGCTTTGCGAAATTCATGGCTCAAGTTTGTAGCAGACGAGCAAGAAGAGTCATTTTATANCCCCCTCCCCCACCATCAAACCAAATATCGTGATTGTGAATGGTGTACCAGATTGCAAACATCTCGTGTACGTAAGCTGTAAGATTTGTTTCTTAGCCATATTAACTTTATTTACCAAATTCAGACATTCTTATTGGCTAATTTCAAAGGATTAGTTTATCCTATTGATTGCATCTAAGTAGCCTCCTTTTGAAATCGAGGACAATTTAGCAGCGCTTCCAAGAAACAAACTGAGCAAAGTTTTTGGAATTTGGAATGGAATGCACTCTCTTTTGATCATACTTCCTGGTTCTGCTATTGCTGCAATTTTGGCTTTTATTGTTTCTCAGCTTATAACTGATGATGCAGTGTTAAATCAGGGTATGTATTTAATGAATGCCATCTGCTTGGATCTTTACTGAACAACTTCTCTTTTTTAGGCCATCATTTATAATTTAAATTGTTCTATTTCTTGTTTCAGGACTAAGAGAAAAAAATCGCACAGATGTAGTTATTGGAATTCTATCTGCAAGAGGAAACTTCCAGGAAAGGGAAGCTTTGCGAAATTCATGGCTCAAGTTTGTAGCAGACGAGCAAGAAGAGTCATTTTATAATTTTAAGTATGAGAGATTATTTCAGTTTGATTTTATTATTTGAAATTTCGATTTGGTTTCTTATATTCTCACTATTACTTTGCATGCTTAGATGCAAAGTGTAGTTGAGATATTTCCATAGTATTTTGATGGAACATATGAAGCAAGAAAAATTGACTTTCTATTTTTAGGGTGGCTTATAGATTCATAATTGGTACAGAATCATGTGAGATTCCAATTGAAGACAGGATTAATGAATATGAATGCAACTGGGATCCCTTTGTCACAGCCAGCCCAGGTACAACTACGATACAGGCCTTGGGCACATTAATATCACAAGAATTCTTGCAAGACATCAAAGGTTGCAAAAAATCTCTAATAAGTAATCAGAAATCTTATGAATTCAAAAATGTTCTCAATTTGAGAATTTGTAGGCAAGAAAAAGGTATCAATTTACACAAGGTCTAAGATGTATTTGTCTATCTTCATCAGAAGATGTTCCAAGAGAAATCATAAAACTTTCCCAACCCTATCTGATAGATGAGGGCAACTTTAAACATTTTGTTTTTGTATTAGTTGACATTTTGTATTAAGTCGTCGTAATTACAAATTATGACGTATGTTTCAACAATATGTCATCTTTCCTTTGATACATTTCAATAGATCTGTGATGAACATATGATGTTATTACCTCCAATATAGATGATGAATTCATTGCTCATCAAGTGTTACATCAAGCTAATGTTATTACAACTAGGCAGCCAATTGGCTTAGACTTTGAGGTAAATTCCTTGAAATTAGATTATACAAATATATATTGTATTTGTATTCATTTTAGAACCTTTATACTTTTTTCTTTTTTAATACTTTCTGCGTGTTATTGAGCCAATATCCTGAAAATTATTATTGAAAATGTTTGAAACTCTTCACTTAACCTATTGAGTTGCAGTGCTTTATTTCATTGCATTGTGTTAATACAGAAGTAACAATGACCTTTCAATTATTAAATTCTTCATTTAAATATGAAATAAATAAAATTTGACAATCAGAGACTTGTTTTGGAAAGTTTTCTTTATGAGTTACAGCATCATTAATTTGTTCATTTTTTTACATTTTCAGGTTTTGCATCCAGTTGTAATTCAGCAGCTAGGTATCCTTGTGTCTCGCAACGGAATAAAATTTGAAAGTGAAGTGAGAGTCTCTATTTTTGATAGAGTGACAAAGGTTAGAATAAATTGAATTGTGGCATTTTGTACTTTCAATTTCTTGTCATTTTAAAAGGGGCCATATTCAGGGGTGATTATCAGATTCTGCCAAGAAATGAATAAGAATAACATAAAGAAAGCCAAAAATATTTTTACCTCTTGTGAAAACCAAACATTATTGGCAAAACATTATATTTCAGTGTGTGTTGTATTTACTCATTAAGGAACCAATGATCTTGTTAACACAATTCTTTATCCTTTAAAACTTTCTAATAAAGTAGCCTAATAAATCGTAAGTTCTGATTGAACCTTTCAACTTTTTCAGGGATCAAGCTATGTTTTGATAATTTTTTACGATAATGTATTCTCCGTTCCTTGTAGACTTTTAAAAATAGATCTACAAATTTAGGCACAATAGTTCAATTTTCGTTGAGCTACCTTCATGACTATATGATTGGTAGATGATTGCACAGGCTGTAGGAAACTCTGAATTAAAAATAAGATTTACTGATGATACATCGAGCCTTCCTAGTTCATTGTTTCGTTCCTGATATATTGGAGGTATATATTGAGTCGCTATTTTAATCCCTGTACCTGGCACAGTGATGTGACGATGTGACCTGGAGCCATTATGCCACTCAAGTGTGATAAAATTTAAATTTGCCATGCGCGGGGTTGCAGGGATTAAAATGGCCACTCAATATATCACGAACGAAATAATGATATAGGGAGGCATGATGTATCATATGAAAATCTTATTTTCAATAGTGTATTGTGTTGTAAAGAAATTGATAATCCAACATTTTATCTTTCAAGAGAGAAGTTGTTTCTGCAATATTTGCTGAGACTTCAAATCAAGAAAACGATAGGAGATTTTTATTCAAGGATGTTGAACATTATATGCTTCCAAAGGTAAATGTTAATTTAAGTTCTCTTCGTATTTCGATGTAATTCACCATGATTCCAATGTTTTGTAAATAGCTGATAATTTCTAAAATTTCAGTGTCATGTGCTAACAGCATTTCATTTACTTGAAGGACATTTGCCTATTTTGTCCATATTTTGAAGGACCTTTTATTCCTTTATTTGATGCCAAAGCGATTAACATTCACAGACAATATATTTTATCACAGGAGTTCAAAGGATCCTTGGTAGTTGATGGCTTCGGTTCAGAATTTCTCGCTGCGCAAATTCAAGATTCATGTTTTGTCAATGATGGCGGGGGCCTTATCAAATTTCAGAAGGTAATGTTACATATTCTCATGTATTATTCGCAAAGAGAAACATTCAAAATATTTGGCACCAGTGAGAGCAACGAATATGATGCAGATAATGTGGATAAAGAGGTGAAACAACTTTCTTACCCAAGACCATAAGCGTACGGGAAGAAAAAATCTAGGGGGGCTGCCTGATGAAAAGTCTATTGTTTACGAAATTTTTTGCCCGACTTACGGCGGATTATTGCCCGAAATAAGCAGATTTTTCTAAATTTTTCGAATGTTGGGGGGCTACCGCCCCCAGCCTCCCCGGCTCGTACGCTTATGCCCAAGACAATATCATATTGTTACTAATTGCTCAATAACGTTCTTTTCATAATATGCTTACTTTACAATGTTATTGTTATACAGTTTCCATCACATATTTTATTGTTTGTCGTTCAGACAATGTCAATCATATTCGGCCTATTTGTATGTATCATCATTTTTTTCATTAGGTTACAAGACATGCCCTTCTAACTGGCTTCTATCCTGAAAATGTCGTCAAAAGAGAGACATTTTGTCATTTCCTTCCTGGAACATTTTCTTACAAATATTATGGTATAACCTAGTTATGATATTAAACTTGCTTTCAAACTCGTTCCAGTTGGTTTGAACAGTTGTCATTTCTCCTGCATCGATGCAAAATAAGTTGATGTTTGACATAGTGAGAAGATTATTTACCTGTTTTGGGTCTTGGACTAGGATGGTATCCATATAATTTATAACTACTTGCATATTTTTTATTTCAGTTCCTTCCAATGTCATGACGAAATGAACAAAATTTCATTCAACCAATCGACATTTAAACTTGATGGAAAATCTTAAATTTGGAAGTTTATTTACCTCATGGAATTTGTATACGTATTTTGTTGCATTTTCATATAATATTTAATTCGTTTTATATGAAGCAATTTTCATTGCTTTAGAACCTGGAAATGCAAAAATTGGAAATGTCGTTGAGAGAATTAGAAGCAAGGTTGAAAGAGTAAAGAAATGGCAGATGAAGTTATTTGAAGAAGATCGTCTGCTTGAAATAGAAAATCGAAAAAATGGTGACATCCTTTTAGTCAATGTAAAAGATTTTTACCGAAATATTCCAAGAAAATTGTTAGCATTTTATAAATGGTAAGTAAAAGTTTGTTACAAACATTAGCGTGTCCATTCACCCTATTTATTTGCATATATCAATGACTCATTTGTTCAGACATTCGGTCAGTCAATCAATCAATCAATTAATCAATAAAGGACCTTAGTCAATGTGGTTAAAAATGCAACGGCAATGGCGATAGAAAGAACGAATGACTTTTCAGCAGAGAATAAAGGAAAGATTTTTCTTGTATTTAAGATAATTGAGGGTAAAGGACTTTTTGTTTTATCTATTTCAAGAAGTGAGAAGTTAGCAACAATTAGCAACAAATGTCAAATGATTACGAGGAAATGTTCACTACATTAAAAATTCATTACATATCTCCCGTGAAATGATATTTTTTGTAGCACTGTTTATCTTCAGCTATATTGAATAGAAGCCACCCTGAATCTTGATGGTGTAGCAACGTTAGAAATAATTATCTTTTATCTAATTTCAGGTGTGTCATTTTTCTATATTTTAGAACATCTCTACTTTTATATTTCCGTTTTATAAGGTAATGCTAAATACGACTTTTTATTCTTCAGGGTTTCAACAAACTATTCCTTCGATTATACAATTAAAACTGATGATGACTGTTTTCTGGATATCAAAAATATCATTCAGGTATGTGCTCATGGTTTTTGTTTTTTCGTTGTTCCCTACGAAGCAATTAAGATTTGGGAAAGTGGATAAAGAAACTTAAGAATGCATATTCTATTTTCGACTGTTTCTCTTATTCGAGAAATTTGATAATATTTTAAACTATTTATAAAATTTAAAGTAGTTCTACTTGCCATTAGTCTCTACACTCGTTACGCTTTTTGTTCTTTTATGGCCGGCTCATATTTTCTCCTTGCTTTAGGTGATAAGTGAGAGAAAATGGAACAATAGAGATAAGACTTGGTTTGGCAAGTATGTTATACGTCTGTTCAGATGAGCGATCTTATTTCTTTCGCTTAATGAAATAATATTCTAGATACAGCAGATCTTTAGTTTTATTTCGACCTTTGACATTAAATGAATTGATATTCAGATCGTTAAAATATTCTTTATAGTAAATGTATCAGTTGTTTGTACGTGCGGCTATAATTGTTTAAATGCATACGAAGATATTGATATTAGATAGAATGTATAGCCTTGAAAATAACCATTAGAAGTTTCGGACATGACCCTTCATCAATAATGAAGGGTTATGAAGGGTTATGAGTTTGCTTAATGTGACCTCCAGTAATGAAGGGTCTAATCGTAAAATTCAAGGCTATATATTTTATATATTATTAAAATATTCTTTGTTCCAGTTTTCGCATCAANTTTTTGTTTTTTCGTTGTTCCCTACGAAGCAATTAAGATTTGGGAAAGTGGATAAAGAAACTTAAGAATGCATATTCTATTTTCGACTGTTTCTCTTATTCGAGAAATTTGATAATATTTTAAACTATTTATAAAATTTAAAGTAGTTCTACTTGCCATTAGTCTCTACACTCGTTACGCTTTTTGTTCTTTTATGGCCGGCTCATATTTTCTCCTTGCTTTAGGTGATAAGTGAGAGAAAATGGAACAATAGAGATAAGACTTGGTTTGGCAAGTATGTTATACGTCTGTTCAGATGAACAATACAGCATCTAACACAGATCTTTAGTTTTATTTCGACCTTTGACATTAAATGAATTAATATTCAGATCGTTAAAATATTCTTTATAGTGAATGTATCAGTTGTTTGTACGTGCGGCTATAATTGTTTAAATGCATACGAAGATATTGATATTAGATAGAATGTATAGCCTTGAAAATAACCATTAGACGTTTCGGACATGACCCTTCATCAATAATGAAGGGTTATGAAGGGTTATGAGTTTGCTTAATGTGACCTCCAGTAATGAAGGGTCTAATCGTAAAATTCAAGGCTATATATTTTATATATTATTAAAATATTCTTTGTTCCAGTTTTCGCATCAACTGGCCTCTTGACAATTTTGGTAAATGGGCTGAAAATGAGTTCACATCTTCCATTTATCCTGCATTTGCTTGTGGTTCTGGAAATCTTCTTTCGAGAAAATTGGTTGATTGGATTGCAATGAATTCAGATTACCTTCATCTCTACCAGGTATTATGTTTCCATTATGATAATAATGATGATGATGATTATTATTATTATTACCTTGTTATTCATTTTTCATTGACAATTTTCTGAAATGCGATGCCTTTTAAATTTATTTGAAATAAAAGCACCTTATACAAGTAGTTTCTTCATCGTAGTGAAATTATGAAGAATCAAGAGCAATTTAGTATCTGTCATGGTTGAAAATAAAATGAACGTTTGTAATGTCATGATATCCATCAATAATATTGGTTATCCCATGGCCAGTCATCTTTTACTCTATTTTCCAAGTTTTGTGTTGCTAAAACATTTTAAAGACAGTTTTTAAATACCCATTTTAATAACATTTAATTTAGTAAATTTCTAAGTCTCACGTAAATACTGAAAAGCTATCAGTAAATTCAGCAATTATAATAAATGTGCTAACGATCTACAGGGTGAAGATACGTCAGTTGGTATCTGGTTGTCTGCAGTTGCTCCAAACATTGAAAATGTGAGTAATTCATCGAACGAACTTTTTTATTGAGAAACAACGAATATTTTACAAATCAGTATACGAGTAGGATGACGAATATCTTTGAAAGTAAATTCTTTCCTAAAATGATCCCTCAAATTCTTCCCTAAAACGTTTATTAGCAACCTCATTATGTTGGTAACCTCAAGTTACTTAGTTACTGATGAAGATGAATATCGAAATTCTATTTGTTGTTGTATACCTTGGTAGGTAGAATATGGGTAGAATTGGCTTAGAACTTTGAATAAGAAATCAAGCCATGCAATTTGCCTTGTACAAGGATAAAATTATTTATAGGGCAGTACAAATTTACTACGGCAAAGGCAAAAATATTTCATAAAAGTTAGAGAAAATGATGCAATACCTTTTTTTGAAAACATTGCCTCGTCGTTGAAGCCTTTCAATCTGATGCCAAGCTACCACAACAGTATACAACCTTTGATTTTTATGATATTTTAGAATTGCCTCTTGTTCTTGTTCTCTTGTTGCCCTTGACACCCTCACTTTGTACCCTCAACATCCTGTGGGCGAAAGAGAGAGACTTATTGCAAGTTCTGGGTCTGTTTTGAAAGCAATCGACTTTGATTTGTACCCTGGGTTGAGATGATCGATTTTTATTTGTAGGATGAGAATTGGTTATGTTTCAAGACATGCAAGAAAGGAATGCTCAGCATGCCAAATAATAAACCTGAAGAACTTTTGTTGCTTTATAAAAATCTGTTAAAATGCAATAATCCATGTTTTTGTGAATCATAAAAGAAATATTCTATTTAGTCTAACAAATTTGTTGTCTGTTCCTTTTCCTTCGTTGATAAATAATGAATAGGTAGTTGTACTTGCCCGCAAAAATTATACCGCAGACCTTCTTAGAAAGAATTGCGACTTAATGCGACTGGCATAGGTCAATGCCTCTTGGAGAACCTACTAGAATTGCACATATCTGGCTTTTAGTTATTCTAAATTAGTGATTTTCAATTATCCTGGGAATTTTCGTGGAGAAAAAGACGAGAAAAAGGAAGAACCCAGACTGTGCCATAAATACGATGATGGCCGGTTTCCATCCCACAGAGGGGAAAGACTTGCACCTTAGTTCGCAGTGTGAGAATTTCACAACCACAACCTATTTGAGAAGAAAGATCATTTACATTGCAAACCGAAAGGTATTGTCAGGAACTTTCAGGTGGTTCAAATAGAGCCTCTCCGTCTTGACGGGCACGGACCGCAATGCTGTTCGTGTAATCCATGCAAGCTCAGTTAACATTGTTTTCTTTCCCCCCCCCCCATTTTTTCCCTTTCGTTTCCTATTGTTCGTAATTCGTTCTGTATTCCTTTTTTTTTTGTATTCGTTCGTCACTTTTTTTAATTTNTGTTGCTTTATAAAAATCTGTTAAAATGCAATAATCCATGTTTTTGTGAATCATAAAAGAAATATTCTATTTAGTCTAACAAATTTGTTGTCTGTTCCTTTTCCTTCGTTGATAAATAATGAATAGGTAGTTGTACTTGCCCGCAAAAATTATACCGCAGACCTTCTTAGAAAGAATTGCGACTTAATGCGACTGGCATAGGTCAATGCTTCTTGGAGAACCTACTAGAATTGCACATATCTGGCTTTTAGTTATTCTAAATTAGTGATTTTCATCAATTATCCTGGGAATTTTCGTGGAGAAAAAGACGAGAAAAAGGAAGAACCCAGACTGTGCCATAAATACGATGATGGCCGGTTTCGGTAAAAATGCGAAAAATAGAGAAAAAAGAATGAGATCCCACAGAGGGGAAAGACTTGCACCTTAGTTCGCAGTGTGAGAATTTCACAACCACAACCTATTTGAGAAGAAAGATAATTTACATTGTAAACCGAAAGGTATTGTCAGGAACTTCCAGGTGGTTCAAATAGAGCCTCTCCGTCTTGACGGGCACGGACTGCAATGCTGTTCGTGTAATCCATGCAAGCTCAGTTAACATTGTTTTCTTTTTCCCCCCATTTTTTCCCTTTCGTTTTGTATTGTTCGTAATTCGTTCTGTATTCCATTATTTGTTTGTATTCAGTGGTAATTTGATGACTTTTGATATATGTCTTAATTTGTGCTGTTAATTCAATTCAATGCCAAAAGTTGCATCATTTTGAGGATCAGGAAAAGGAAGTCTCATTTCTGGCGGCATCATCATCAAGATATCACGATTAATTCCTTTCGAAAACAGACTCTACTGATGAAAGTGGAGTTAAAAAACCAAACTTACTTAGCTGACGGGTGGCCAGCCGTTCAACAACAAAGAACTGGTGCTTAATTATATTCCATAATCAAATCATTTTGCAGGTAATGCAAGGGCCTAAACATAATAGAGCGTCCACTGGTGGGCCTAAGTCGGTAGGCCTACTTCACTTGATCAAGATTGAAGGTATGTTTGTACCATCACAAGAAATTCATTCATCTTTATTTACGACGTATTTGACGACAACGATTATTCACAGCAAAGATGAGCAATTCTTCTGAAAATCGAACAATTTTGCAGTCATTATTAAGTTTAAAGGACAGCATCGGAAAGAAAGAAGAACAGAGAGAGGGGCACAGTGGTGGATACAGCAAAGAGGCATTTGCAGAGAAATCAACAGGGGTGAAAAAGGAAGACCTTAAAGACAATATGGTGACCTTATTATCGTCTGAAAAACTAACATGCATGGAGATACAAAAAGTAGAGACAACTTTTAAAACTGATGTAAAAACAGGACTGACAAATGAAGAAGCATCTCGGAGAAGGAAAACTTATGGTCCAAATGAATTTGACGTTGGAGAAGATGATCCATTATGGAAGAAATTCCTCAATCAGGTTTAAATTAAAAACAATTTCACAAGAACTTTCTTTCATTTTTGGAACCATGACCAACAAGCAATTACCATTTGATTGAGAAAAAAAACAATCCTAGTCGTTAAACCATCTTTTGGGGTCAAGCTCAAGTGTTGATTTAGATACTGAACGTATTTGGAAATGTTTTTCTTGCTGGCGCTGTCACACAAAATCATCAGATGTTGATCTAAATGAGAAGTAACAAGTAAACAAACATTGCACTTATTTGGAATTAGCCAATCACCATTAACAAATATTTCAGAGGCTTAATAAAAAAGATAAAGCTCTTTTTGTAACAATTGATAGAGCCATTTTCACAATTCTACAAAATATGAAAATGTATAGTTGTGATGTTGAAAGTTTTTCAAGAAATGATTTTAATTTTTATCTTTACAGTTCAAGGAGCCAATGATCCTATTATTACTTGCAAGTGGTCTGGTTAGCGTTTGTATGTCGCAGTATGATGATGCAGTTAGCATAACAGTGGTATGGTTTTGCTTCATTTTAATAATTCATTCATCTGAAAGTTTGCCACAAAAATCATGTCGTATATTTATTTTTCCAAGAGGTGTGGACATAAAAGTTGTGCCAAATTAAGAAGATTAATTACAATAATCAAAGATAACAAACACTCTTATATATACAAGAAACATCTTTTCTTGGTTGCTGTTTTCTTCAAAAAGTTGATAGCAAATCACAATTAAAGAAAATGAGTTGCTGCTATTTGGAAACAATTTGAAATGGGAAATGCCATGGTCTGGCAGATCACAACAGCAAAAAGTGTTTCCAAATTGAAGTCTACTTCTGTTAGTAGATATACTGTAGTCTTCTATTATATNCGTTTGTATGTCGCAGTATGATGATGCAGTTAGCATAACAGTGGTATGGTTTTGCTTCATTTTAATAATTCATTCATCTGAAAGTTTGCCACAAAAATCATGTCGTATATTTATTTTTCCAAGAGGTGTGGACATAAAAGTTGTGCCAAATTAAGAAGATTAATTACAATAATCAAAGATAACAAACACTCTTATATATACAAGAAACATCTTTTCTTGGTTGCTGTTTTCTTCAAAAAGTTGATAGCAAATCACAATTAAAGAAAATGAGTTGCTGCTATTTGGAAACAATTTGAAATGGGAAATGCCATGGTCTGGCAGATCACAACAGCAAAAAGTGTTTCCAAATTGAAGTCTACTTCTGTTAGTAGATATACTGTAGTCTTCTATTATATAATGCCTCTGGGAATTTTTAGAATATAAAACCTATTAACTTTGATAATTTTAAATTCTTTTTATTGGCAGGCCATTCTTATTGTTGTGACAGTTGCATTTATACAGGTTAGTCTGTGTCAAAATTTTCTCTCGTGAAATTGAACTGTTTTGCAAGTTCAAATGTGCTGTATTAATTGAGGTACAACTTGTTTATAAAGTCTGTTGATTCTCCCCAGATCATTGACAGAACATACTGGGCGACCCAAAAAAGGTGAACTCAGACAACAATTTACGCATAAAAGACTAATCAATAGAAATCAGTGGTTCAAACGTTGTTTGGTGGCTAAATGGCTTGGCTACTACATTTCTTGCTATTTTATATCAACATGGCAAATTGACAAAAATAAGAATTCGGTGAAAATAAGCAGTTCAATAACCTGTTAACATTCATCAAAAACATGGGATCGATTTGACCGGCACTCCCATTAGCTTGGGAATAGGCATGTCAGATCGAAATTCTCACTGCATGCAAACAATTCTCAATAACAAAAAAATAATTTCTACAAAAGAAAATTGTAATACCACAAGCGGATTGTTTGGATGCATTCAATCTGAGTTGCATATTCCCAGGATGATATGCTCATTGTGTTGTTGCACTGTAGCTGATTGAGATTGATCCCCTGTTTTTGATGAATTTTGACAGTAATAAATTGAAGAGTGACGATTAATGTNTATGATAGTATTGATATAAAAGGGGTGACAGTGACCTTCTGGTATTTTCAGTTTCATTATAGTTGTTTCATAAATTTGATATATGCTTGTTTTCATCGTGTGCTATTAATATCATAGAAAAATGTTGATTCAACACAGGCCTTGTGCACTTTAACATGAAAGAATTTGCAAGGAATTCTCAAGAACCCTCAAATTAGAAATAGGAACTTATAAGAAGAATGAAAGACTGCATGAAATTTTAAATAAAAAGAATTGTTTGGTAAGAAAACAGTGCTAAAATAGAACCAAAGGACTGTACTTTACAAACATATTAGGGCTGCGCCAAAAAAAACTATCCACTTTTGACAGGCAACAATAAATCGTACACTGGACCGATTTTGACGATTTATGACTTAATATTTAGCTAAAATCATGAATTAGATTCCATAATTTTTTGTAAATTTTTAGTGGACTGCTTCTTGAGCTACAGTATAAGCGAGTTTCTTAAAATTTTCAGTCTTGAAAACACTGAAAACGGTAAGAAAACAGTTGATCAAATTCTAAAGACTCAACATGAATGGACAAGGAGAAAACTTTTTCTTCATGATTTGGGGATTTAGAAATCGATTAGCTATAATTTACTGCACGAGCATTAGTTCAACGTTGGGAGAAATGTAACATGACTTTTAATGATACAAAGAAATGTATTTCCTTTTATAATTTCATTGAATTTATACTTTGATGCAGTTATGCGTTCCTCTGTCAAGGGAGATAAAAAGACAAACAGTGAAGCGCCATGCGGTCATATTGTCTTGCGGGGCACGGCTTGGCACAGCGCGTCATTGCAACTACTCCAGAATTTTGAAACAGGCCGGTTGTTCAACTAATCCTCCTTCAGCAGATTATAATTAATCAATTTCTAAATCCCCAAATCACCAGGAAAAAGTTTTCTCTTTGTCCATTCATGTCGAGTCTTTAGAAAATCTGATCAACGATTTTTGATCGTTTTCAGTATTTTTGAGACAGAAAGTTTTAAGAAATTCGCTTAAAGCGCAAGAAGCAGGAGACTAAAAATGTACAAAAAATCCTCGAATCTAATTTTGGATTTTAGCTAAAGATTAAGTCATAAATCTTCTAAAGCGATCCAGTGTACGATTGATCGTGGCATGTCAAAAGTGGATAGTTTTTGCCGCACCCGGTATAAATCACTTTTTTGTGACCACATACATACTGTATGTATGCAATAACCTTAGCAAACAGATTAGATTAATAAAATTTTTGAAAATTTTGAACCCCATTGTTTTGATTAAATGTACTTACACATATACAAATCTTGCATACAAAATAGACTGACCTTGGAGCTTAATGGATGTGTGTTTCATTTCATTAAATTCATGCGACAGATTGTTTACTGTCATGTTCTTCATTCCTTGCAGCTTGAGAGAAGGAGAATGGATTGATTTCTTAGCTGCTAACTTGGTTCCAGGGGACATTGTCTTTTGTGATGTTGGAGACCGTGTTCCAGCAGATATCAGATTATTTGAGGTGAATCTTACTATTCATTTCTTTTAACAGTAGTATAGTAGTACAGTAGTGTAGTATTCATGCATACCTCTTGTATCGTAGTGAATCTGACTGTCATTGTTAGACAAATTTTAATTAAGTAAGACGATTTTTAAATATGCTAATTGGTAATCATTCCCGTTGCAGACTGTTGATTTGCAAGTGGATGAGTCAAGTTTCACGGGGGAGACAGAACCAGCAACTAAATTTACAAACACCCTTAATGAGAAAACAAGTGGTATATCTGCTAGACGTAATCTGGCATTTATGGGAACTCTTGTTCGTTGTGGCAGAGGAAAGGTTTGTAGTACACAAAGTTTTCAATAAAAATGCATTACCCAAGCAGTTTGCCTGATCATTAGTTTGATTGGCTTAGGCCCCGTTCACACGAACATACAACGGGGTGGAAGGGAAGGGAATGGAATTTAATTTTTCATGGTGTGTTCACACGGCGCTTTTGGTCGATAAGAAGTGTTAACATTCTCCTCCCTAGAGATCTAAATTGTCTAAGCTTATCATTAAATTGTCTCCTTTTTATGCGTAAACAACCTCTTTGTTTACAAATTTAGAATGACCTCATATGCAAATTGCACGAACAAAGTCTACAAAATGGAACGGAAGGGTCCAATAAAGTGTTAACACGAGAGATAATCCATTCCATTGCACGGCTCACTTTTTACAGCCATCCACTTCTTGGAACGGATTGCTTCTCATCGTTCTGGTGTGAACACCTTCTAGATTTTTTTGTTTTCTGGACCAGTTCCATATCGTTCTGCTCCATTCTATTCCGTTCCGTTCTCGTGTGAAGGGGCCTTAGAAACTGGCAAATATGATTTAAAGTTTACTATAGTGATGGGGCCAATCGTAGCTGGTAATTGAAATGATATCTCAACTATGACCCACAAAGGATGAAAACTTTGGTCACTTTGTCGTAAGTCTCAAAAAGGTAAAAATAAATGTTAGAGTCTTCCTTAAAACCATTTTCTTATTGTATATTTGATTTTTCTTGCAGGGTATTGTCTTTGGTACTGGAATAAATTCTGAATTTGGAAATATTTTTAATATGATGAAATCTGAAGAGGTGAGAAAACACTGCTAACCTTTGTTGAGAAAACACACCCATTCTTTTGTGATAAACAATAAAAAAGTATGTCTCAATTTAATATAATTTCACATAAACAACAATATATAGATTGTGTATATCTTTTAAATCGAAATTTAAAATATTTCAACAACTACATATGCCTGCTTTAGTTTTGATTCATTCGTTCATTTGCCTTGCAAGAGTTGGTAGCGCGCAGAAAATTTCATATTTTGCTAGGTGATTATAATCCAAATAAACTCATTGTTATCAATAGAACAGTGACTAACATTGTCCATGGGTACCTCTTATTGTAAAGTGCACTACTGTACATCTAATCGTGTACAAATGAGATATCAATCTTTCTAAAACTTGAGAAGGCTAAACAATAGATTCAATAATCTAATGCATGAACATATGGGACCCAAAGGACACAAATAACTTTATCTGAGTTGCTTTTGGAATACTTAGTGCACCAAAAACAACTCATATTTGACATCCAACTGCAATAAACTTACTTGACCAATTCTCGATTTCTTTGCGTTTTCAAACTCAATTAAACTCAGAAATATAGCGTGGTTGTTAATATTCTACCGCAAATTTGCTGAAAAGTTTAGTTATTTTGGAATACCCGCTGATGTATTCAAAGGCGAATAGGATTAACAATATCACTGCTTGGTTTTAATTTGCAGCCACCAAAGACACCTTTACAGAAAAGTATGGACACTCTTGGAAAGCAACTATCTTCATATTCAATGCTGATAATAGGCATGTATACATTGTTTGAATTTAATTTGTAGCTGGTCATGGATTTTATTAAATTTATCATTGAAAGAGAGATTCATCACCTTTAAAGGAGAGCTTCATTTGTTTATGTTATTTATGTTGGGGCCTGGTCCCATATTTAGGCTCTTAATCAATCTTCATCCCTATTTTATCAAGGCAGCGATATTTAAATATTACAATTTTATGGGCAAATCAATTGATTTCAACAATTTTAATGAGAACTCTACCATTATCTTGCAGTAGTAAATACCTGGAATAAAGATGTGTAATAACACTGCAGTAATAGATTTATCATTTTTTTAGGCTGCATTGTTCTGCTTGGTTGGTTACAAAAACGAAAGATATTAGAGATGTTTACTATTGGTGTCAGGTAATTACTTGTTATTAGTGCAGTTGTATTATTATTGATGCTATTGTTATCATCACCAAAATAATCATAATTATTATTGCTAACCTTTATTTTTGCACAAAGTCGTTACTGCCCATTTAAATATATGATAGAGAGCTACACGCTTCCCCAATTTTTACTGTAGTATTATACATTTTAATTTCTTTAGTTTGGCTGTTGCGGCTATTCCAGAGGGACTTCCTATTGTAGTGACTGTAACACTAGCAATTGGGGTGATGAGAATGGCCAAAAGAAATGCTATTGTGAAGAAGTTACCCGTTGTAGAGACCCTAGGTTAGTTACTTTCACGTTGAAATTCAAATTAAATTGTCGAAGTTTATCTGTCGAGTATTGTATTACGTCATATTTGACGGTCAAAAATACTTTAAAGTTGTCTTCGTTTTTCTATTACGTCTTGTTGCTCGTTCTTTTCTTGTTTTGATTGTTTTAGTTGTACCCTGTAAGTATTTAGCCTTTAGATATATTTAGTTAACCATCTACGGTGCCTGTAATGATTATTATTATTGTTGTTATTATTTGTCGAGATGATACGATTATTTAAATTTAGATCATTTTTCTTTATTAGGCTGTGCAAGCGTAATTTGCTCAGATAAAACTGGAACTCTTACAAAGAACGAAATGAAAGTGACTGAGATGTTTCTTGCTGATGGTCGAAGATCTGAGGTTAGCGCTACTTCATGTTTCATTTTGGGTCATTTTGTGCCATCTAATTGCTTGATTGATTCATGATGCTTGAAAAATATCCCACATCACCTAGCGGATGGTAAAAAAGAACAATGCTTCCAAGTTTTCATATTTGTTATAAATGATATATGGATCATAAAATAGAGGAAGGAGAATCTTCACATTTAATTATCTTGAATGAGTACAGAATGAAGCCATCTTAAACCCAAAGAAGAGTGTCATATCAAACTCTTGCTTTCAAATTTATTCACAGAACAATGTTGTTTTGGTCTTAAATGTATAAAAACGATCCAGTGTGTTTCCTTTGTTGAGGATGAAGCCATCTTAAACCCAATGAAGATTTACACATCAAACTCTTGCTTTCAAAGTTATTCACAGAACAATGTTGTTTTGGTCTTAAATGTATGAAAACGATCCAGTGTGTTTCCTTTGTTGAGGATGAAGCCATCTTAAAAACCCAATGAAGATTTACACATCAAACTCTTGCTTTCAAAGTTATTCACAGAACAATGTTGTTTTGGTCTTAAATGTATGAAAACGATCCAGTGTGTTTCCTTTGTTGAGGATGAAGCCATCTTAAAAACCCAATGAAGATTTACACATCAAACTTTTGCTTTCAAAGTTATTCANAGTGTCATATCAAACTCTTGCTTTCAAATTTATTCACAGAACAATGTTGTTTTGGTCTTAAATGTATAAAAACGATCCAGTGTGTTTCCTTTGTTGAGGATGAAGCCATCTTAAACCCAATGAAGATTTACACATCAAACTCTTGCTTTCAAAGTTATTCACAGAACAATGTTGTTTTGGTCTTAAATGTATGAAAACGATCCAGTGTGTTTCCTTTGTTGAGGATGAAGCCATCTTAAAAACCCAATGAAGATTTACACATCAAACTCTTGCTTTCAAAGTTATTCACAGAACAATGTTGTTTTGGTCTTAAATGTATGAAAACGATCCAGTGTTTCCTTTGTAACCTATATGCAAAGTAATGATAATGTTATCTTGACACATATTAATATTTAATGAGTCATTTTAAATTAGGTGTCAGGTGTTGGTTACAGTGGGAATGGTCAAGTCTTCCTTGATGATCATCCAGCCAGTGATTTTACGGATACAGGCCTCACAAACCTTGTCAAGGTATATACATTTTCAGTCAATTTTGATTTTGCGAATTTTGATAGTAATTTCAGTGATGTTTATTGTATTGGCCCATTTTTAATCCTTTTTATGTTACCATCATTCTTTCTTGTAGGCGGGTTGTATCTGCAATAATGCCCAAATAAGGAATGGTACATTAATGGGACAGCCAACTGAAGGCGCTATTGTTGCAGTGGGACTTAAGGTAAATCTTTCTTGTTTTCTTTGTGAAAAGCTCATACTCAACTGCTGTTAATGGTTTAGCAAGATTTGCAAATATTCATGGAATACAAATGTGATTAAAATGGAATTTGCAGCCAGGTTCGTTGCATTGATAGAAGTTGCCTGCGAAATTTTAAGGTATTCGGTATCTACATATAAATTGATTCATCGGAAAGTAATATCTTGAATATCTCAGGGAAAATATTTTATTTTAAATTATGTCAATGAATGGTTTGATAAAAGATATATATACTTCTCGGGCAATTTATGTAAATATTTGTTTCAAAGGTTTATGATCGGTTTGAATGTTTTGTCTTCTTTCAGCTTGGTTTAGTTGGTGTTAATGATTTATATGAACGCATTGAAGAAATTCCGTTCAATTCAGATAGAAAATGGATGGCCGTCAAATGCAAGCGTAGATTCTCTTCATCTGAGGTACGTCTCTTCCCCTTTTTTATCTTGTCCTATTTCATCCTGTTTCAGAAATTTTTTAGAATGTTAGAAAAACTTCAGCTGTTAGCTTGGCATGTGATTACGTTATACTCGTATAAGAAAAGCAAACAGACCCACAACTGACTCTAGCTATTTAAAGAACGAATATTACGTTAAATTGTGCCCTGTTAAATTGGTAGATGCTTTCCTAATCATGTAACATCTCAGCTTAGCTTCGAGAGTTCAGCATTTCAATTGTATTGGAGTTAATTTCTTGATTGCAGGAACCAGGCGAATTATATTACTTGAAAGGTGCTCCAGAGAGAGTTTTAAAACAATGCAAATATTGGGGAGCAACAATTGGAGAAAAAGAAATCGACGAGTCGGATTTAGAAAGAGTTTTACAACGAGCGAAAGAATTAGGGTCAATGGGCCTGAGGGGTAAGATATTATTCATCTATTCCTTTTGAAGATATTTTATTAAGATATTTATTATCGATGAATGGTTGTTGGTTTATAATGATGAATAACGACGAACTCTTTAGGATCACCAACATTTATTGGCTTATTTCTTCTTAAAGCTTTTATTCTATTTTCTCCTTTGAAATAATGACCATTAATCATATACTTAGAATGTTATAAAGTTTATTACAGTGATTTGATATGTAATTATGATGTGGTTGTTGTTTCTCTACAGTGATTGCAATCGCATATGGCGAGGATTTACAATCAATGACATATCTGGGAATGATGGGGTTAATGGACCCCCCAAGAAATGGTGTTCGTGAAGCAATCAACATTTTGAATGAGAGCGGGGTATCAGTGAAAATGCTGACAGGCGATGCAAGAGAAACTGCGGTCGCTATTGGTATGTTAGTTTCTGCATCTCAATTTATATGAACTTGCGAAATTTATTTGATAATTGACTGGAATAACAACCCAAGATTTATGCTGATGAGTTTCTACTGACATTGGTCACAGCAAAACTGTTAGAATAGCAGCAAATAGGAAAAAAGAAGAACAATTATTTGCAAATATTTTTAACTAGTTCATGAGAAATCTCACTCAAATTTTTATCAACACTGGATTCATATAAAATGCACCATTTTTTCTTGCAAAATTGTTGATGCATAATTTTCGATTCGCTTGTGATATTTGGCATTTGAATTTGACAAATTTGAATTGTAGCAATTTTAGTGTTCTGCAAAAGAATCTTTTATGGGATTTCTATCTATTTTTAGGAAAGATGCTTGGATTAAGTAATGGCTCATCAATTACTCTTTCTGGTGAACAGATTGATTCAATGGATATTTATGATCTTGAAAGTATTATTGAGGAGGTAAATAAGTAAACTTGATTAATTCATATTTTTATGTAACAATGTTTTCATGCTAAAATTGATTCATTTATTGTACATATTTGTACGTAACATAATTTTTCATGGTCAGCTAAAAGCTGTTGCTAATCATGATTAAACTGTTAGCTGCATGCAATTTGGTTCTTTATTCAACCATCACGTTTCGCAAAACCTTTTCAAGCAAAATACCTAAATTCTAATTTGTCAAATTTATTACTTGGTGGAAATAATCGATGGGCTCTTGAAGAAGCAAAAGAGTTTTAGTCGAGTGGATACCTGGTTTGTAGTGGAAAAGAGTTGGAATTTGTTGATTATAATCATTTCGAAAGAGGTCAAAGCCAGCCAAGTTTCGTGCATTCCATCCTTATAAGTTGGGTATAGGTTTTAAGTTTATGTACAATATTTTAATGTTGTACTCGTTGTACTCTCAAATCTTTTGGAAAAGTCTCATCCCTATTCTGTCATCATATTGTCTGACTTTTTAATTGCCTTGTTTCATTTTAGGTTTCCATTTTCTATAGAGTCAGTCCCAAAAACAAAGTATCTATTGTGAAGGTAGGCTGTTATTTTTATTAAGTAACTATGCTTCTTAGCAACACTCAGCTGTTATGTTAAATGCAAGACACTTCAAACAGATGTGAAATCTTAGAAATATTTAACTGGTATCATCATTCAAAGGCTTTATTGTGGCATCGTCGAATAGTTTTTTTTTCTGTTGAGATTATCAATTGTTTGTAATTAATATTCAATTATGTTTGATATAATTTTTAGGCCCGTCAGAGGTTTGGAAGTGCTGTTTCCCTGTTAAGATCATCAATTGTAGAAGATAGAAGAACGTGTAATAAATATTCGGTTATGTTTAATGTATATTTTAGGCCCTTCAAAGATGTGGACATGTTGTTGCTATGACAGGAGATGGCGTCAACGACGCAGTTGCATTGAAGAGAGCAGACATTGGGATTGCCATGGGAAAGATAGGAACTGATGTGAGCAAAGAAGCGGCAGATATGATCTTAGTGGATGACGACTTCAAAACCATAATGGCGGCTATCGAGGAGGNACAAAGTATCTATTGTGAAGGTAGGCTGTTATTTTTATTAAGTAACTATGCTTCTTAGCAACACTCAGCTGTTATGTTAAATGCAAGACACTTCAAACAGATGTGAAATCTTAGAAATATTTAACTGGTATCATCATTCAAAGGCTTTATTGTGGCATCGTCGAATAGTTTTTTTTTCTGTTGAGATTATCAATTGTTTGTAATTAATATTCAATTATGTTTGATATAATTTTTAGGCCCGTCAGAGGTTTGGAAGTGCTGTTTCCCTGTTAAGATCATCAATTGTAGAAGATAGAAGAACGTGTAATAAATATTCGGTTATGTTTAATGTATATTTTAGGCCCTTCAAAGATGTGGACATGTTGTTGCTATGACAGGAGATGGCGTCAACGACGCAGTTGCATTGAAGAGAGCAGACATTGGGATTGCCATGGGAAAGATAGGAACTGATGTGAGCAAAGAAGCGGCAGATATGATCTTAGTGGATGACGACTTCAAAACCATAATGGCGGCTATCGAGGAGGGAAAAGGAATTTACTACAATATTCGAAATTTTGTCAGATTTCAGCTCAGCACGTACGTCTTCCTAAACGTTTTTTCCTATGTCATTCACAATTTCGTTCGAAACAGATCAACAGCTGATCGAAAAGTCGAAACCCATTTTACTGTTGAAATTCCGGTGTCCCAAAATAATATCTTGGAGTTTGCCGAATTGTACAATTTCTAAAATTGGGTTATTTCGCTTGGGAATCTTTTGGCAAAGGTTCATACGTTAATTTTGGAGACCAAGTATGATATAAATGAAGACCTGAATTTTATTGGTATGAAATGAATTGATCATAATAAGCAAATATGATTTGAAATATTACGAAAATCACAAGCCTTAAGAAAGAAATGAAATCTAAACTTACTCAAATAAGTGATTGCAATGATCATAAGTGATTGCAATGATCAGGTAAATAGTCACATAATTTTAAGCAATTATTGGATTGATGTATACAAGATTATGGCTATAGGCCTGCTAACAACAACAACAACAAGTTAACTGTCATTTTCTATTTACGATTTTAGGAGTATTGCTGCACTATCTTTAATCACAATTTCTACTCTGATGAAGTTTCCGAATCCTTTAAACGCAATGCAGATTCTTTGGATTAATATTATCATGGATGGTCCTCCTGCGCAGAGGTAAGCAAGGGTCTCAAAACCTACCCAAGAAACTTTAAACAGGATTCAGGGTCCTTCGAGAAATTTTATGTTTATGTTTATGAAATTGAGTGATTCAGTATTACTAGATGGCTGCAGAGCGTGCTATCGGGTATCTCAAAGATAGTATGAAATTATTTGAATTCTTTCTTCAGAATTATTCTTCGCTTAAGCAAAATTATATTCTGATTGAATGGTTAGCAGCATAGACTTAGATACATTACCTAAATGTATAACAAGACTCACTGCATGAATCCCAGTAATGTCACAGCAACAACAACAGCTACTACTATTGATTTGATTTGAATTTTTTTGCAGCCTTGGAGTTGAGCCGGTCGATAAAGGTGTGATGAAACGGCCTCCAAGAAAAGCATCAAATCCCATGATTACAAGATTCTTGATTTTTCAAGTTATATCATCAGCCTGTCTTATTGTTCTTGGAACTTTATTCATATTTTGGAGAGAGGTAATCTATTTGATCAGTTTCGTGACATTTATGTTTCTTTTGTGCGCTGCTCGGTCCTATTTCACTTTATTACACAAGGGATAACCTATCTCGTAATGTAACAAATAGAATCTTCCTAAGTCAATATCTCCGCCAGTATTGCTTGCCTGCTCCCTAATAGCGCGCAATTTATGATGTTGCTAGACAACATAAACAAACCCCTAAATGAAGCCAAAGTAACTCAGTCAGTCAAAGCAATGTCGCTCACGTTGAAATGTTCACTTCATGCAGAAGTTTGCCATTGATGATATTTGAAATTTAGAAATATAATGGCGTGAAACATTTCACTTAAGAGTACAAATCGTATTGTTTATAATTAATGATATTTCTAGTTGAAGACTCAATGAATTCAAATATAATGACGTGAAACATTTCACTTAAAGAGTACAAATCGTATTGTTTATGATTAATGATATTTCTAGTTGAAGACTCAATGAATTCAAATATAATGGCGTGAAACATTTCACTTAAAGAGTACAAATCGTATTGTTTATGATTAATGATATTTCTAGTTGAAGACTCAATGAATTCAAANTTTAAATATTTACTATTTTAAGCCGAGAATTATCGTTATGATCATGTTGGCCTTACAGCAACAATGTTCAAGGTGGTTCTATACAATTTGTCTAAAAATGCCTTCTATGCAATTCACAAAATTAAACGAAATATAACAACGACCAGAAAGCAGATTGATACTCGCAGTCGAGAGTAAAATTGGATTTCTCTCAAAATGGCGCAACTTCAAAATGTTTTTACAGTGTAAGTATTAAAGTTTGGTAAGACACTGAAGCATCGGTGATTTCGAGCTACAACAAACCGGAAACTATTATATTTAAACGGAAAGGAGAGGGATAAACGGAAGGGGGGATAAACAGAAGGGGGAGGGATAAACAGGTGAATTTAGTTGTAATGGAAGAAATGTTTTGTGTTAAATTACTGGTGTGGTCATTTAATGTTCATCCTTTTTATGATGTATTTCCCTTTTCAAGTATGCTTTTTAATCGAGAAACTGTCATAATATACCATGTTTCACTAAAAAGCGCATTTGTCTGGTCTGTAAGCGGTTTGATTTCCATTGCGTTTCAACTTTACAATCATGTCGGTGAAATGGATTAATAAACATTAAGCAACTAAGAATGTTCAACCACCTAAGTGAGCGAATAACAACAGCAGCTAAAAAGAAAATATTACAGTGCATTCACCACTTGTATCATTGGCTATATTAAGATGCATTCACCACTTGTATCATGGCTCTATTAAGATGCATTTACCACTTGTATCATGGCTCTATTAAGATGCAGGGTATTTTGTAAACCAAGGCCGAAGCACAGAGTGAGTAAATAAAGAATTCTTGTTTGAAAGGTTACTGTTTCCTGGACATTGAAGCAATGATATTGGCAAGTGCCCTGCTTAATAGCGAACATGTTTAAGGGACCGTTCATTATTTAGCCAGGGGGTTAGTACCGAAGAGAAATTAGTTGGGTAGAAAAATTTCGCACACTAAAAAGGTTTGGTAAAAATATTCTTGGTAGAAAAATGTTGGGTAAATGTAGCCGCCTACTTTTTGGAGCTCCGAGCCATTTTTAAAGATGCAAAAATATCATCATGATCGTCATCAGTGTGTTCGCTTAAATAGAATGTTTGAACCGTGTTCAAGAAAGAAATGCGACCTTTTAGTGGGATTGCTACAGTTGCAGTTGGGAAACAAATGTTTGTTGATATAATTCAAGAACCTGTTCTTGAATTCTCTCCAAGAGCCTTTTCAAGAAATCTCATCCGCAACTGAATTCTGACAAACAAACGCTGCTGGCCAATCAGTTACGAAATTTATGTACTAACTTTGAAGCCTTTTCATCAACTTGACAAAAGATCCATGAACTTAACCCTATTCTAACCGGGTAAATTTTTATCGATTTCCTACCGGGGGGGCGTTTTTCGCCCCCTAATTATCTCCGCCACTATAACAGCTATGATAATGAGACTTGCTCTGTATAATAATTGAACAATGGAGAATTCAAAAATAGCATTAATTAGTTTGTAGTCACGTGACTGGTTGCTAGGCAACGAAAAACAATGCAAATTTTGACAAAATCGAGCTATTAGCATAAAAAGGTCTATTTTTACTAAATAACTGGGTAAAATAACCATAAAACTATCCAAATACCTGCTTGATATCCTTACTTTGCAATTTCATGTAGTTTTACATCAATATTTTTGGTTTCTAAGTAATTAGCTAATTAATTATGGACAATAAGATTCAATGCAAAATTGTTAGCGCAATAATGATGCTTAAACACCATCAATTTCGCATTTACTTGGTGAAATCAGACGTCTTCAGCAATATTTGAAATCATTCCATGATTTTTCAATCAAAAATTACTAATTAATTAGAAATATGACGTCATAAAGATTGATGACGTCATACAATTTAAAAATTGCTGATGTCAGCAAATATAGATAAATTATATATCAAATGAAAGTACTCATCGAGACGAATCGAATGGTATATATATTGATGAGATTTGAGAAGAATTAAAGAAATTAGAGCCGTTTTAGTGATTTTCTTTGTGACCTGTCTCCAAATAAGGGCATCTGGTGGTCACGTGGTTAAACAATAGGCATTGAAATTTTAATTTTTTGGTTGCCAATTAAATTTTAATAAAAGTCAAGGAGTTTCAGCGTTATAGCT
>REGM01000517.1:0-14331 GCA_004194415.1 Aurelia aurita | reverse complement strand
TGCTTTGATATCCACCACGATATGCAACACGATATTTGACAATATTACTGCTTTGATATCCACCACGATATGCAACACGATATTTGACAATATTACTGCTTTGATATCCACCACGATATGCAACACGATATTTGACAATATTACTGCTTTGATATCCACCACGATATGCAACACGATATTTGACAATATTACTGCTTTGATATCCACCACGATATGCAACACGATATTTGACAATATTACTGCTTTGATATCCACCACGATATGCAACACGATATTTGACAATATTACTGCTTTGATATCCACCACGATATGCAACACGATATTTGACAATATTACTGCTTTGATATCCACCACGATATGCAACACGATATTTGACAATATTACTGCTTTGATATCCACCACGATATGCAACACGATATTTGACAATATTACTGCTTTGATATCCACCACGATATGCAACACGATATTTGACAATATTACTGCTTTGATATCCACCACGATATGCAACACGATATTTGACAATATTACTGCTTTGATATCCACCACGATATGCAACACGATATTTGACAATATTACTGCTTTGATATCCACCACGATATGCAACACGATATTTGACAATATTACTGCTTTGATATCCACCACGATATGCAACACGATATTTGACAATATTACTGCTTTGATATCCACCACGATATGCAACACGATATTTGACAATATTACTGCTTTGATATCCACCACGATATGCAACACGATATTTGATAATATTACTGCTTTGATATCCACCACGATATGCAACACGATATTTGATAATATTATTGCTTTGATATCCACCACGATATGCAACACGATATTTGACAATATTACTGCTTTGATATCCACCACGATATGCAACACGATATTTGACAATATTATTGCTTTGATATCCACCACGATATGCAACACGATATTTGACAATATTACTGCTTTGATATCCACCACGATATGCAACACGATATTTGACTAATATTACTGCTTTGATAACCACCATGATATGCAACACGATATTTGATAATATTATTGCTTTGATATCCAACACCATATGCAACACGATATTTGCCAATATAATTGCTTTGATATCCACCACGATATGCAACACGATATTTGACAATATTATTGCTTTGATATCCAACACGATATGCAACACGATATTTGCCAATATTACTGCTTTGATATCCAACACGATATGCAAGACAATATTTGACAATATTACTGCTTTGATAACCACCACGATATGCAACACGATATGCAATACGATATTTGACAATATCATTGCTTTGATATCCACCACGATATGCAACACGATATTTGCTAATATTACTGCTTTGATAACCACCACGATATGCAACACGATATTTGCCAATATTACTGCTTTGATATCCAACACGATATGCAACACGATATTTGACAATATCACTGCTTTGATATCCAACACGATATGCAACACGATATTTGACAATATTATTGCTTTGATAACCACCATGATATGCAACACGATATTTGCCAATGTCACTGCTTTGATAACCACCACGATATGCAGCACGATATTTGCCAATATTATTGCTTTGATATCCAAAAGGCGCTGGGGACGAGGCTGGGCATTGATATCCTTGCTTTGATATCCAAGGGACAGATTGTTTTCTATGGCTCATGCGATTGCCTTGCTTTTAAATTATTATCATTAATAGACATCCTTTTTTCAGCATCTTGCTGTTTGTGTCAACTCATTTCATGGAAGCTCACATACTTCGCCTCAGCTGCAAACTATTTGGAAACTTTAGTGCAACATACAACAATAGAGCGCTACATGTTGGATCTACATTAAAGACCCTTGAACATGTCAGTGCAGAAGAATGCCAGTTTGAATGCACGAAAACTAATGCCTGTAAATCTATTAATACCATAAAAAATGGTGCAATTTGTCAATTGAACAATAAATCAGCAGAGGACCCAAACGATAATGTTTCAACTGTAGACAAAGAGGGTTGGACTTATTACTCAACGATGTACAATGAAACCCAGGTATTGTAATCTATTTGACTGGTTTAGTATCCATGGCTCAAGAAGACACTGGGTGCTTAAAAAACTATCCACGTTTGACAGGCGATAATAAATAGTTAAGTCACAAATATAATGGGCCCAGTGTACGATTTATCATGGCCTGTCAAAAGTGGATACTTTTTTTTGGAGCACCCGGTACAATAAAATAAAAGAAAGAAATTAATTTTGTTGAGATATTAATCATCTTCGTAATCTTGTCGCACAACTGGTGGATGATGTCGAGTCGATGCCTGTTTGCATTTAGCACTTAGAGTTTTGGGTTTCTTTTGTTACTTCGAACATTATTTTGTATTCTTTGCAATTTACAATATACTAATATGTTCAGTTGTTCCTAGATCTCCTCTGCGGCCATAACAAAGTTAAATCATTGCCTTATGCTTTAAAGTTTGCCCTCTACTTTCATAATGTATAACCTGGATCTCATTAATGGGTTGTTGGTTGACAAAAAATTAATCATCTTCGCGCTTCGGTTCGTTCGGTGCGGGTGACGCCAAATCTTTGAACCGCTTATTTGGACAAGCCATGTCACATAACCGTGAAAAATACATGTGAATCGACTTTGTTAATGTCATCCTTCGATAATGCACGCTTAAGCTTCTGGTCTCTTTAAATATGCATGCTTGAGATTGTAAACATCGATGGTGGTAATAAACTGAGAGCTGAATAGGCCCATAATGAGATCTGAGGGCACGAGGAAGAGGAAGGGACTGGGGTGAGGAAGTATTGCTGTTAATACAGGAGGACTGCAACCTAATATGACTACTCAATTGTCTTGGAGTTAAACCCAATTTATACGTTCTACCTTAATTTTGGTGAGAAATGAATCATTGAAATTCCAAGACTTAACAGAATTGTTTGATACGCTTGCACTGGATAATATTTGCTCGTACTAAGGAGCCATTACTTGGAGGAATATTGTTAATTGAATGCTTACTCTAGATCCATGCTAGATTAAGTCAATAAAAAAGAAAGGAAACAATGTTACATGCAAGTTGCAAATACAGTAAAATCCCGCAAACAAGAACATAGGAAAATAAGAACCTACAGACTGATTTTTGTGAAAAAGACACCCAAAGATAAGAACCAAAAACAAACTGATTTCTTTCCATGTTCTTATCAGATGATACACTTATAATCAATTACCTGAAGAAGGATATGTTTTGTGAATCTGAAATCTGGCTATTTTTTAAACATCTGCTGATCACATTAGTTTACAAAAACTCACAGCCCATTTTTTAAGTCCAACACCTCAGACAGTTTTAAAGGGTAAGCAAATTGTTTGGCAAATTTGTGTGATATAATTTCTTTTTGTCTACAACACAACAGATTACTATTTCCTGCAACTTTTAGAATGCAATCATGCCTCCCAAGTTTATTAAATGCATACTGCATATAGCTTTCGTGCTCCTCGTAGTCATAAGGGTCCTTGGGGTAAGAACCTTGCCCTGGAGATAGCAAGAGCACCACATTCATAAGAACATAGTCATACTATTTTTTAGAAAAGTATGTTCTTGTTTGCGGGGTTTTACTGTATGATGATGATGATGTTTACGTTCGATTCAAATCTCTTTTAGATAGGGAGGAATTGCAAAGAACGTAATCCATGTCCAATTGATCAAACGTGTTTCGATTCTTGTGAATGTCCAGGATATATCTGCAAACGTAAGTGAGTCGAAGTATTCTCAAAAATTTTGAAGCCCAAAAATTGTGTTTGGCCATAGAACTGCAATTTGCTGTCGTAGTTGGAACTCGATGACGTTATGTCCTTTCTAGGTATGGCAGCCTTAGAATATTGGTATATATTTGTAGTTTTCAGCTTGTTTTATTTGTGATAAAAAAGATCTGCCATTTTATGGCAAAACTGCAAACTAGTATCATTTCAAAGAGCTTAGCGAGTGGAACTTGAAGGGGTTATGAGATTTTCATGACTTCAGGGCGGTTTACTCCCTTGGGAATTAGTTGAGGTTTTTCGTTTATCGATTTTGCAAACAAAATTTGACATTTTGTAAACGGTAATCTCTTCTGAACAGGAATCTATAAGCAGAATAGCGTAAGAGTGGTTTCTTCTGAAACGGTGAGCTCTGGAAGAATAGACTCTGGTCGAATTTTTTTCTGTCAAATTTTATTAAGAATGTATATGGGCAAAAAATGACTATAGTTCAATCTGTGACAGGCGACGGCCAAGCCAATCACTCTATGTAAAACTAACGTCATAAAACCTGCACTTTCGAATGATGTATAGCAGGTCAAAAACGTAGTGAAACAAAAAACTGCTAACATTCTAAAGGGACTAAACCCCCTTAAGTCATACAATTTGATAACCCTTACAAGATTCAAGTTTCACTCGCAAAGTTCTTTCCAATGATACCTAGTTTGCAGGATTTTGCAGTAAAATGGCAGTTCTGTGGTGAGAAACAATTTTGGGGTAAAAAATTGTTGAGTGTACTTTAGTAATCTACTTGCATATATGACAATATTTTATATGATCAATCTGTTATAAAAAATAAAGTAGAAGGTATAGTTGTGAAAAAAAATGAAAATGATACGTTCTTTGTCCATTTTGATAATAAAAGGTTAGCTGAAAAATTCAGATGTAAAACCCGTTGAAAGAGTTATGCGTAGCTTAAATGTCTCTATTAGACAATATTGAGGGACAAAATAAGAAACATTTCTCTAAGATAAGCGGCGGAGAAAGCAGTTCAAAGTACAACTAACAATGTATCCAAACAATAAAATTACACNAGAATGTATATGGGCAAAAATGACCATAGTGCAATCTGTGACAGGCAACGGCCAAACCAATCACTCTATGTAAAACTAACGTCGTAAAACCTGCACTTTCGAATGATGTATAGCAGGTCAAAAACGTAGTGAAACAAAAAAACTGCTAACTTTCTAAAGGGACTAAACCCCCTTAAGTCATACAATTTGATAACCCTTACAAGATTCAAGTTTCACTCGCAAAGTTCTTTCCAATGATACCTAGTTTGCAGGATTTTGCAATAAAATGGCAGTTCTGTGGTGAGAAACAATTTTGGGGTACAAAATTGTTGAGTGTACTTTAGTAATCTACTTGCATATATGACAATATTTTATATGATCAATCTGTTATAAAAAATAAAGTAGAAGGTATAGTTGTGAAAAAAAATGAAAATGATACGTTCTTTGTCCATTTTGATAATAAAAGGTTAGCTGAAAAATTCAGATGTAAAACCCGTTGAAAGAGTTATGCGTAGCTTAAATGTCTCTATTAGACAATATTGAGGGACAAAATAAGAAACATTTCTCTAAGATAAGCGGCGGAGAAAGCAGTTCAAAGTACAACTAACAATGTATCCAAACAATAAAATTACACAACTTCGTTGGAAATTAGAATTTTGTACCACCTTAGGTTTGTATGCAGTGGAAATTCAAGTCATAGCTACCTACTACGCTGCCTGGGAAAGTGAAATCTCTTCGAAATTCTTTGGGATCAACTCTGAGCCTACTGACTTTGCAATTTTCCCATGCCCACTGCTTCTACAGCTTTTCAATTAAATTTACGAGCCGTTCGGGCAAGAGTACATTTGTCAACTTTTTCTATCAACAGAAACGAGAGTAATGGCCAGCGACAAGCCAGGGACAACAGGAACAACAGCAACAACAACAACAATAGGAACAATAGGAACAACAGCAACAACATCAATGACCACTTCATCAGAGATAACAACAACAACAACAGTCATTCCTTTGCAAGGTATTCTACAATTTTTGCAGGAAAACTATGTTTCTTGTTTGCCTCCATTTTACTTGCAAACGCAAAAGTAAGTCAAGAGTTAAGGTTACTGTAACCCTTCAGACAAAAAATTCTCGATTTTTCGTTTTCATCATAATCTGATGGTTTAACAATTCAATCCCAGAAATAATCACAATTACTGGGAAATTTGAGCATTTTAAAAGAAGCAATCATATTTTTCAAAAATTGCAGTAACAGGCATCAAGCGATTGAGGTAAACTCACTTGACCTTGCAGCTATATTCATAACATCCCGTGTTGTTATTTTATTGATATAACGATTGATCAAGACCGCGCTAGAGCTTTATTGATTGACCTGCGGCTTTTATGTTTGGACTTTCAAGCTTAATCGTTTTTCCTGCGCGTTCTGCTTCAATTTGATAAAAGCCTGATTTCTCGAAACAAGATTCCGCGGTACTGGTGGATACTAAAAATTTGGCGTACGTAACTGGCTAATCAAATCGCTTGAAACTTGGCACACAGGGTCACAAAGCATATAACTACAACATTATGTCAGTGATTTATGATAGATCCACTGTTCTGACTTTTATAAGGGTTTGAAAGTTAAAAAAAGACATTTTAGACATTAACATTAATTTAAAATTGCATTATTTCAAGACAGCATGTTTTATTAAAATTCGTGACATAATTTTGCAGATAGTCTTGGTCGAACAATGCCCGATGGGGTACACCAAGATTTTTTCGCAAGGGTGGTCGATTTCGCCTAAAATCTGGAATAAATCATATGCGTTTCTATTTAATCAACTGGTTATATTTTTATGGCATCCCGCGTTTAATTCTGCNATATCCACCACGATATGCAACACGATATTTGACAATATTACTGCTTTGATATCCACCACGATATGCAACACGATATTTGACAATATTACTACTTTGATATCCACCACGATATGCAACACGATATTTGCCAATATTACTGCTTTGATAACCATCACGATATGCAATGCGATATTTGACAATATTACTGCTTTGATAACCACCACGATATGCAACACGATATTTGCCAATATTACTGCTTTGATATCCACCACGATATGCAACACGATATTTGACAATATTATTGCTTTGATATCCAAAAGGCGCTGGGGACGAGGCTGGGCTTTGATATCCTTGCTTTGATATCCAAGGGACAGATTGTTTTCTATGGCTCATGCGATTGCCTTGTTTTTACATTATTATCATTAATAGACATCCTTTTTTCAGCATCTTGCTGTTTGTGTCAACTCATTTCATGGAAGCTCACATACTTCGCCTCAGCTGCAAACTATTTGGAAACTTTAGTGCAACATACAACAATAGAGCGCTACATGTTGGATCTACATTAAAGACCCTTGAACATGTCAGTGCAGAAGAATGTCAGTTTGAATGCACGAAAACTAATGCCTGTAAATCTATCAATACCATAAAAAATGGTGCAATTTGTCAATTGAACAATAAATCAGCAGAGGACCCAAACGATAATGTTTCAACTGTAGACAAAGAGGGTTGGACTTATTACTCAACGATGTACAATGAAACCCAGGTATTGTAATTTATTTGACTGGTTTAGTATCCATGGCGCAAGAAGACACTGTCCACGTTTGACAAAAAACTATTCACGTTTGACAGGCCACAATAAATAGTTAAGTCATAAATAGCTAAAATCTGTCAAGTGTACGATTTATCATGGCCTGTCAAAAGTGGATACTTTTTTGGAGCACCCGGTACAATAAAATATAAGAAAGAAATTAATTTTGTTGAGATATTAATCATCTTCGTAATCTTGTCGCACAACTGGTGGATGATGTCGAGTGGATGCCTGTTTGCATTTATCTCTTAGAGTTTTGGGTTTCTTTTGTTACTTTGAACATTATTTTGTATTCTTTGCAATTTACAATATACTAATATGCTCAGTTGTTCCTAGATCTCCTCTGCGGCCATAACAAAGTTAAATCATTGTCTTATGCTTTAAAGTTCGCCCTCTACTTTCGTAATGTATAACCTGGATCTCATTAATGAGTTGTTGGTTTGTCAACAAATTAATCATCTTCGCGCGGGTGACGCCAAACGTTTGGACCGCCTTTTTGGACAAGCCATATCACATAACCGTGAAAAATACATATGAATCGACTTTGTTAATGTCATTCTTCGATAATGCACGCTTAAGCTTCTGGTCTCTTTGAATGTGTATGCTTGAGCTTGTAAACATCGATGGTGGTAATAAACTGAGAGCTGAATAGGCCCATATTGAGATCTGAGGGCACGAGGAAGAGGAAGGGACTGGGGTGAGGAAGTATTGCTGTTACTACAGAAGGACTGAAAACTAATATGACTACTCAGTTGTCTTGGAGTTAAACCAATTTATACGTTCTACCTAATTTTGGTGAGAAATTAATCATTGAAATTTCAAGACTTAACAAAATTGTTTGATTGGCTTGCACTGGATAATATTTGCTCGTACTAAGGAGCCATTAATCGATCCCAAAATTTTGCAGGCGTTTACACGGGACCGATCCCAATCTTGCGTTTACACGGGATCGGACCCAAATGGATCCTCTTTGATTTCCACCTACGTAGTACAATGCAAACAATCTGCTTTGTTTTCGCCTCTTTGTCTAAAAAACGAAGAGCGCAGAAGTAAAAGGAATTCCTAAAGCCAAACAAACGCTGACAAACAAAGGGATTAGCACCATTTCCTATCCGTACCAATTTGGGATCGATCCCATCATTTGCACCCGTTTACACGAGACGGGATCGATCCCAAACTGGAACGCTTTCCTAGCGAACCCAAATTGGCACGGATAGCGGATCGATCCCGAGCGTTCCCGTGTAAACGGAAGGCCGATCCGTACCAGTTTGGGATCGATCCCGTGTAAACGGGGTCTAAGTCTCACAAGGGTGTGTTTTATGTCTAAAGCTGTTTAATTTATAGATCAATTAAATCCTTACTCTAGATCCATGCTAGACAGCAAATATGATGATGATGATGATGTTTACGTTCGATTCAAATCTCTTTTAGATAGGGAGGAATTGCAAAGAACGTAATCCATGTCCAATTGGTCAAACGTGTTTCGATTCTTGTGAATGTCCAGGATATATCTGCAAACGTAAGTGGGTCGAAGTACTCTCAAAAATTTTATAGCCCAAAATTATGTTTGGTCATAGGACTGCAATGTGCTGTCGTAGTTGGAACTCGATGACGTTATGTCTTTTCCAGCTATGGCAGTCTTAGAATATTGGTATATATTTGTAGTTTTCAGCTTGTTTTATTTGTGATAAAAAAGAGCTGCCATTTTATTGCAAACCACTGCAAAACTAGGTATCATTTGAAAGAGCTTAGCGACTGGAACTTGAATCTTGTAGGGGTTATGAGATTTTCCTGGCTTAAGGGCGGTTTACTCTCTTTGGAATTAGTTGAGGTTTTTCGTTTTTCGATTTTGCAAACAAAATTTGACATTTTGTAAACGGTAATCTCTTCTGATCAGGAATCTATAAGCAGAATAGCGTAAGAGTGGTTTCTTCTGAAACAATGAGCTCTGGAAGAATAGACCCTGGTCGAAGTTTTTTCTGTCAAATTTTATTAAGAATGTATATGGGCAAAAATGACCATAGTGCAATCTGTGACAGGCAACGGCCAAACCAATCACTCTATGTAAAACTAACGTCGTAAAACCTGCACTTTCGAATGATGTATAGCAGGTCAAAAACGTAGTGAAACAAAAAAACTGCTAACTTTCTAAAGGGACTAAACCCCCTTAAGTCATACAATTTGATAACCCTTACAAGATTCAAGTTTCACTCGCAAAGTTCTTTCCAATGATACCTAGTTTGCAGGATTTTGCAATAAAATGGCAGTTCTGTGGTGAGAAACAATTTTGGGGTACAAAATTGTTGAGTGTACTTTAGTAATCTACTTGCATATATGACAATATTTTATATGATCAATCTGTTATAAAAAATAAAGTAGAAGGTATAGTTGTGAAAAAAAATGAAAATGATACGTTCTTTGTCCATTTTGATAATAAAAGGTTAGCTGAAAAATTCAGATGTAAAACCCGTTGAAAGAGTTATGCGTAGCTTAAATGTCTCTATTAGACAATATTGAGGGACAAAATAAGAAACATTTCTCTAAGATAAGCGGCGGAGAAAGCAGTTCAAAGTACAACTAACAATGTATCCAAACAATAAAATTACACAACTTCGTTGGAAATTAGAATTTTGTACCACCTTAGGTTTGTATGCAGTGGAAATTCAAGTCATAGCTACCTACTACGCTGCCTGGGAAAGTGAAATCTCTTCGAAATTCTTTGGGATCAACTCTGAGCCTACTGACTTTGCAATTTTCCCATGCCCACTGCTTCTACAGCTTTTCAATTAAATTTACGAGCCGTTCGGGCAAGAGTACATTTGTCAACTTTTTCTATCAACAGAAACGAGAGTAATGGCCAGCGACAAGCCAGGGACAACAGGAACAACAGCAACAACAACAACAATAGGAACAATAGGAACAACAGCAACAACATCAATGACCACTTCATCAGAGATAACAACAACAACAACAGTCATTCCTTCGCAAGGTATTCTACAATTTTTGCAGGAAAACTGTGTTTCTTGTTTGCCTCCATTTTACTTGCAAACGCAAAAGTAAGTCAAGAGTTAAGGTTACTGTAACCCTTCAGACAAAAAATTCTCGATTTTTCGTTTTCATCATAATCTGATGGTTTAACAATTCAATCCCAGAAATAACCACAATTACTGGGAAATTTGAGCATTTTAAAAGAAGCAATCATATTTTTCAAAAATTGCAGTAACAGGCATCAAGCGATTGAGGTAAACTCACTTGACCTTGCAGCTATATTCATAACATCCCGTGTTGTTATTTTATTGATATAACGATTGATCAAGACCGCGCTAGAGCTTTATTGATTGACCTGCGGCTTTTATGTTTGGACTTTCAAGCTTAATCGTTTTTCCTGCGCGTTCTGCTTCAATTTGATAAAAGCCTGATTTCTCGAAACAAGATTCCGCGGTACTGGTGGATACTAAAAATTTGGCGTACGTAACTGGCTAATCAAATCGCTTGAAACTTGGCACACAGGGTCACAAAGCATATAACTACAACATTATGTCAGTGATTTATGATAGATCCACTGTTCTGACTTTTATAAGGGTTTGAAAGTTAAAAAAAGACATTTTAGACATTAACATTAATTTAAAATTGCATTATTTCAAGACAGCATGTTTTATTAAAATTCGTGACATAATTTTGCAGATAGTCTTGGCCGAACAATGCCCGATGGGGTACACCAAGATTTTTTCGCAAGGGTGGTCGATTTCGCCTAAAATCTGGAATAAATCATATGCCTTTCTATTTAATCAACTGGTTATATTTTTATGGCATCCCGCGTTTAATTCTGCTTCGAATAACATATAATTTTGTTTGGTATAGTTTAAGGAACGGCCGTGGAAAATAGAGTTTCTTAATTACAGTAACCTTAAGCTAAATAAGGCCTACGGTAGACTACTTTGCACAAAAAGCAATTCTCAACTTTGAAGCTTAAAAATCGCAGACTGTTAAAATTGGAAAAACCTGGTCCTCTCGCAGTCCGTCAAAGTCAACTTCTTAATTAATCTAGGCCTATTCCATAATAAACTATTATGAAATTTCTTTTTTGGCACAACTGGTATAACACATAGTCGTCACATAAACAACTACAACTTACTTTTGCTAGAAAATCATTCAATTCAATTCATAAATGAAATTTTTTGTATAAGTTTTCAAATGATGGGTGGAGTTTCAAACTAGGAAAGATAGCTAAAAAGGTTAAAATTGTGTTGCCAATATACGTACATTGATATCTGAATTCCATTCTGATATTTTCTTCTGTGTGCGTCACTAGGGCCCACTAGTCATATCATTGATGAAGTGCATCATATAATCTAATTATAGGTATCGAAATTGTTTCTTCAAATAGCAAACATACTGATATCAGACATAAAAGCATTTTAACATGTCATCAAAATTTCTGCATAAATGCATCCTTCTTTACAGTGCCAAGTGATTTTACGTCAAACTGCAAAGTTGGAACATTGTGGCTGGCATCAGCGGCTAGCTTTCAAACTTGTTATATTCTCTGCAAAGGAAAAGGATCCAAGGCTATGTCATTTGAAATTTCATCTCGTGATTGTTACTGTGGTGATTCACTTACAACAACGGATTTAGCTGGATATCAGTGCGCGTTTATCGGGCCAGGTAAGTCTTCAAGCGAATTTACGAAGCCTTGCTAAATTATTCATTTATTGCAGGGGGCATAGGGGAACTGAACCCTCAGACTAAGGGACATAAATAGCACATAGGNAGCTTTCAAACTGTTATATTCTCTGCAAAGGAAAAGGATCCAAGGCTATGTCATTTGAAATTTCATCTCGTGATTGTTACTGTGGTGATTCACTTACAACAACGGATTTAGCTGGATATCAGTGCGCGTTTATCGGGCCAGGTAAGTCTTCAAGCGAATTTACGAAGCCTTGCTAAATTATTCATTTATTGCAGGGGGCATAGGGGAACTGAACCCTCAGACTAAGGGACATAAATAGCACATAGGAAAGTAGAGAAACTCCAACTTAGCGCTCCTTTCTCGTTGTTCTGTTTTTTTACACATTTCTTACAGAATAACGGTGGGCACGACCGGTCAATTTGCAACTAAATACTTTATTTCATAGAATATTCTCTCCTTTTAGCCACCTCAATCTCAACCGACTCTGATTTTTATAAAGATATTGAAGCAGCTTTCTTTTCGGAGTAAGAGTAAATCACAAGGGAATATTGTTTTTGGCAGGATACTCTCAAAATGTTTCTATTCCTTATAAGCATAGGGTTGAAATCTTTTTGAAGGTAGTGTAAAATTCTGTTACCTTTTTTAATTGAATTGGATTGAATGGCTTGCAAAGAACTTCAGGTACTATGATGTAATTGTAATTTTAGTGTCGGCGTTTTTCGTTCCATTTAAAGAATTCAGGGCATGTTATGAAAAAATGAAGATCATCGTAACTCCTAAACTAATAGAGAAAGAATGGTACGAGCTTCAAGAGAAACACAGTTGATGAAGGTTTACGGTATGGTGGCAAGAAGAAATCTGTGGCTCTTCTGGTTTACGATTTAGGAATTTGATGACGTCAAAGTCTCAAATATAATAGATATTGTCATTTAGAAAATAATCAAGATATGAAAAAGGTAGAATTACAGCAAACTGCTAAGTTCCTTTCAAGCCATGGTACAGCATGCCTGATTTTATAAAGAGCGCCTTGTCAGCTGCTATATTCAAGAAAAACATCAAAAATTGGAGTGGGGAAAACTGCAATTGCAAGATTCGTAGATAATGATTTTTTGTAACTAGCATATTATATTGTATTATAGATTTCTTTTTCTGGTAAATAGTTGGTGTAAATTAGTTCCCATTCTTGTTGTAATGTAAAACTAGAACTTCGACCAACTTAAAATAAAGAGATTATTATTATTATCATTATTATTCAATTCAAAGAAAAAGGCAATATAATTTTACACGGCCTTTTGTAAAGATTTGAAACCTAGAGTATTCTTTAAGTAAGCTTCCTTTGAATTGATTTTCAGCTGGTTCAACCTGGGAAGGAAACTGTACATTCAAGACAACAGCTAAATATGATGAAGGAAAAAAATCAAAATGGCAGTGTTTTTATGCCTGCGAAGAATTAAGTATGAATCATGCCGAATGGAGAAATAAGGAATGTTATTGCATTAATGCTAGCCTTACAAAATCACCTCATGCATCTGCAGAATGTATTAAATGTTAAAAATGGAGCATGTAGAGGAAATCATCCGGAAAATGCATGCCAGAAAATACCAGCGAAAGAAGTTGCCTTTAAATTTACGAAAGACAAAATGGCTATGTCATTTTATCAGCAAAGTTCAGGGATTTTATTACACTCAAAGGAGAAAAACAAACTGTTATTGCAGTAAATCTAGATCAGAATAATCAAGTGTGTTTCATCTTTATAGTGTTCACCTGGCTTCCAATTGCAGTGTAATAAGGAATTTACATCTAAAAACCGTCATGGTGTTTCCCTCAATGCAAAGCAGCATAATTTTACCTTTTTTCCTGGCGCCTGATTAGACTGGTCACGATGAGTCCCGGCAATCGCTCATAAAAACAAGACTTGCACCAAACTGAGGCCGCTTATAAGGGTTGATTTAGGTAACTCTACTTTCTGCTCTGATGAGCATGGAAACCAGGTTTTCAGAAATCATCCGCTCCAGAAATTTATTAATAATTAAATTACTCCGGAATTCTGTAGAAAGTACGGTCTTACCTATATTCTTGGTATTTGTGACAGGTCCCTTTAAAATATTTCTTAGGTTTCAGAAGAACTTCATTTTCCACTTCGCTAATATTAAAAGGAACTAAAGCCCTAGCTTGCTGA
>REGM01000516.1:37893-105129 GCA_004194415.1 Aurelia aurita | reverse complement strand
ATTTTATCCATAAAACTGGTCGATTCGATTGAAGTCCTATACCCCACCCCTCCATAAGCCACCCAAGTCGTTTTTGCAATCATTGTTTTCAACTTTAATTTTAGTTTTTGTCTTAAATGTAGACACCACTTTGAGGAGCAGCCGCCATTATGGATATTTTTCCAATTTACTTTTCATGAATTTTTTTGGTTCCGGATTCGGGTTTGGTGCTGGGGCGTTGGTCTGTGTGCTATTTCATGTTGCGCATGGGCTGGGGTTTTGGTGCTGGATCCGGATCTGGAGCTAAAAGATTTATACTTCAAAGCCTTAGCAAACGTCCTCAGTGGCGGATGTTCGTTAAAGTGGTGTACTGTGCTGTAGTTTACCTTTATGTAATGGCCGCGGGGTAGATATTGCCTTTTGCTCCTCGTGGTATCGTTTTAGTAGTATTGTATAGTAATTTGTAAGTAGTGTAGTTAGTAATATGTATTGTAAACTTTTTATTGGAATATATAAAAAAAAGAAAAAACAGTAGAAAGAAGGATTTCTGAATATTGATGCCTTCCGAACCCCTAGTAACAACTCTATAACCATACTACATGCTCTTGAGCTCTGTCCCAACAACAAACGGATATGGACAAAGGATATGACGAAGAGTATGAAATCCGAAGCAACCCCCTTGTTTCATATAGTTCCAGCATGAAATTAAAAATAAGACATTTTCTGGCACAAATAGAAATTGCTCAGTATCTGCGGGGCATTAATACAAATTTGGTCTAAATGATCATTAATGATCCTGTTTTTCGAACTCTCGCCATAAAGCATGAAAAAGGCCGATGTCAAGTTTTCCTTGGTTTTCTATGCGCAGGGGGGATAATTGCGTGCCAAACGCACTTTTTCTTGTCTTTGTGCTACTTATCTGCGATAATATGCTGATCAATCACACTAATGCATCACTGACGGACTGACATCGAAGTCGCTTCTTAGATTACAAAGTACTTTGTAATCAACAAATAGGGCCTGGGGATGAGTTTGGCTGCCCACTGCAGCAAAGGACAATCTTTTTGCTAAGCAACTGCGACTGCAAGAATCTACCGAAGTCTTTCGTTTGCAATTTTCTATCACTGTTTTTCTTCAGTTTATTTCCTTTTTCTATATCTCTTTTATATAACAAATTTTATGTCATTGCAGCTCGTTATAATCAGGTGAGGCCCCTAGACGTACGTTGTTTTTAGGGGTATTTTTGTTTTAAAGTTGCGGGATTATATGTATCTGTTTCAGAAATTTTGCCAAATTATGGGTCCTGTTCTGGGGAACAATTTGCACAAGTAATTTGCCAAATTTTGGCCCAGCCTTAGATCAACTTTACTAACATATGATCCTAAAATTCTTAAGAAAGTTGCGGAATTATGGGTCACACTTTTCGGGCAAAATGGCACATCCCCGTCAGATGATAGGTGAAGATACCCCCTGAGCACAACAGTTAAAACGCGTTGGAAATGCATCAGGATTGCCCCGGAAAAAGCGGTAGCAATTATGTTTGCTTCCATTTTAAGACTTTGTTGGGGCCTTTGAAGATGCCCAGAAATGCAAAACTTCACAAACCTACAAACCTGATTTTGAGGAAGGTTTAAGCAAAGGATTAAGGAGGGCTATGTGAAAAATGAGATTTCTTAGCCAAAGAAAAGAGCATGTCTTCAGAAGTTTTCCTTAGGGCAAAGCCCACAGACCCCCTCATTTCAGTTCTCTCCATTTATTTTGCCCTGGCCACACCGCTTTACGATTCACTGATACTATTTAAGAATATCATCCAAACATTGTTTTGGGGTAATTTTTTTGGGAGTGCGAACAATTTCTTGAATTTCACTTTCTAAATTTTGGGCCATAGTTTTTCAAGCCACGTAACGGTCCTGATATATCACGGGAAGATCGATTATTACGTTCCTTGATATGAAAGCTCTTTTTCGTTATTTTGACAAAATGTTAAAACGAGCAAGGTTGAGACCTTGAATACCAGCTTTGGAGGAAGGTCAAGGACTTTTTGCAATTCTGAAGCACTTGGATTGAATTAAAAGGTTTTATTTCAATGCGATAAATAACAAAAAATTCATTAAAATGAGTTTAGGAAATGCGTTATCACAATTCTAACACATTTTTTCTCTAGTATGAACCAAGCTGCTCAAGGACAAAGATTTCTGCTCTGCCAAGGAAGTTACACGCATTTTGTCTATTCTTTCGTTCCAACTGGGATCACTCAGTGGAAAAATTCGCCTCGACTTGCGTGTTCAATATTCACTTCAATTCTTTGCCTAGTAAAAAGAATTCGGTCTATTAAACATAGACGTATTACAATTTGTCATAGATACCGTTCCTTGCACGTATATATCTGAACCAAACATGTTCACTAAGTCTATGACTCATAAAAAAGTATTGCGAAAATGAGTATAAAACTAACATAAGTCGCTGTTTGAGCGAAAAAAATTAATTGAATAGATAGGTATGTAAAAGAGTTTTCGGAATTGCAAGCGAAAACTGGGTGAATTGTAATAATTCTAGGAAAAGCCTTACTAAGGAAAACTCGCTTACAATTTCTACAAAAACAACGTTTTTACTTTTTAGTCCTGGCGATGGCAAGACATGTTTGTCCTCCCTCAAGCGAGGATTGTATCACTCTCTCAAAAAGTCTGCTGGGGTTTTTTGGGGGAAATAGATTTTGACAGGAATTCAGGATATCCAGGGACAAAGAAAGATTTTGTTGCAAGTGTCTTTGGAGAGAAGAACATCTAACTAAATTCAAAACAACAAAAGGGCACTGTGCGTGTGTGTAATTTTATTTTAATGCGATTGTTTACAAAATAGCTAACAATATATATATATATATATTCAAATATATACAAGTTAACTAATCAAAATCGAATACACAAAACTAATGAAACAAAATAAATATTTTTCTAAATTATATAACTAATAACTTGGTAGGCAATTAGAGGCACTACATTTGCAGTTGGGACCGTCCCACTGTCTTACTAAAGCCTTGAAACTTTTCAAATTTTCTGCTGAAATTCAAAACGATTTAGTGTTTTGAATATTTCAATGCAAAGGAGTCTTAAGTGAGCAACATGCATTGTGCATTTACTTGATTTCGAAAGCAAATCATTATACGAAGTTGCATGATCGTTATAGAGAAATCTTAAAGCACGTTCTTGTAATTTTTCAATTTTCTGTAATGATTTGGAAGACGTGAAATACCAAACCAATGGGGCAATAATCAAAATTAGAATATACGAAACTTTGAACTATAAGTCTTTTTCTCCTTAAAGCATGGGCGGTAGGAGACGCGTGGATTGCTTTTGAAAAATATTATGGTCATAGGTTGGGGTTATTAAGATTAAAATTAGCCGCGATGTTTAAAAGTGGCTTCCTGTTACTTTGTAGCCACTTGCGGTTGACCCGGCAAACGTCGTTGTTTATTGGTTCTGATTTGGCGCACGTGCGCATGCTCTCCATTTCCGAACGTAAGCAAAATGTTTTTGGTTCGGCAGGCATCGAATCCTTGAAAAAGATCGCACGGATGGTTAATGCATCTTCCGTTTGATTTAATGGCCTGAAAGGTACTTCAGATACTTTGCTATTATTGACTATGCAAGATTTTTGATATCTTGATTAGTTTCAGAATTACAGCGTCTTCTATCTTTCAACCAGTTTTGAGGTTGTGACGTTATCAAATTGACAAATCGTAAGCCAGAATAGCTACAGATTTCTGCTCGCAGTCATATTTTAGACCTTCATAAACTGTAACTTTCTTCAAGATTGTACCATTTTTCTTCTATCAATTTAGGATTTAGAGCGATTTTGATTTGTTTCAAAACCTTTCATGAATATTTTCAATAAAAAGTAAAACACTGTAATTCTGAAAATAATCAAGACATCAAAAATATACATAATGAATTACAGAAAAATACCTGAAAAGCCATTAAATCAAACGGAAGACGCATCAACCATCCGTGCAATCTTTTTAAAGATTTTAGACCTATGTAGCCTGTGTTCCATAATACTTGAAACGAAAGGACAACCTCGTTCCCATGACCCAAAAAGAAGCTGTTGAATGCCAGCATGGCAGCCTTCAGTATTGACGTAGGAAACTGGCCCTCGGAACCAGGTTGACGAAAGGATAGTTTCAAGTGGTCTGGAGCACAGGCTACATAGGTCTAAAATCTTTAAAAAGATTGCACGGATGGTTGATGCGTCTTCTGTTTGATTTAATGGCCTATGATGTACCGCAAAGTCCCACGAATGAAAACAAAATTATTTAACATGTTTTCTATTTCAAATTTGTGCACGAATAAAATGCTTACAAGATCTACGCCGTACGCGGGAAGCAAAGTGTCCCGGATGAAGCTATGTTTAAGCATGATGCTCTCGTGTGCGCCTACAATCTCTTACAAAAGTGTTGGACCCCTGTTGAAAAAATCGAATTTTTGGCCCCTCTCCCCCCGTTTCAATGTTGATTGCAGTGCAAAAGTGGCTTTTTCATGCATATCCACCGAAAGAATGATTCCCTCAACCAAACAACATTGATATGGGGGGAGGGGGGGAAATAAGTCCGAAAAACATATATTTTCACAGGGGTCCAACACTTTTGTAAGAGATTGTAGCTTGAACTAACGAGGGTTCTACAAGTGCCCAATTATTTAACGTTCTCTTACTTACAACCAAAACTACCTACTATTGTATATAAAGTGTTATGCTACACGTACTTTTCATAAGAGACTCTTTGTAAGAGACTCCACTCTCAGACTACTAAAAATTAAAAACTCAAGTACTGAGAAAAAAACTATTTAAGCAACTATTTATTTCCGTCAAGGAAATTTTTAGATTATCTTTGCTATATTTTCACTTGTTCTCTTTATCATATTACTCGAAAGGTACTTGAGTAATGTCTAGACATTGGAAAGGATTAAAAAGACGTTTTTTCGTTTAGAAATGTTTACGACGGCACAGGGAAAGTAAACATGAAGATTTTTATGGAAATCGTAAGAAAATTGCAACAACTCTGAGTGCTCAAAATCTGATAATTCTAAGAAACTTTCATTACTGACTCAAATTCTTAGTATCCTTAACAAAATACATGTGCGTGCTGCTACTTAGTGTAAATGATGGTAAGCAACTCACCACTGATTACTATAGCAAGCACTGATTCCACATTACTGATTACTGATACGGTGGAGGAAATAAATATATCATATCATAACATATCATCATACAGTGGAGGAGCATCAGATTCCTGCTGCTTTTCTGCACCACCTGGTTGATTATATGTCATGGCTGTCGGGTTAGCTGGCTGCATCTGTCCGGCACAAGTGGTGTACGCCATCTGGAAGTTAATGGACAACTGATTAACAAAGTGATCCAGTCTCTACTGTGTGATTGTTTGATTGTTTGATTGTTTGATTGTTTGATTGTTTGACTGATTGATTGATTTATTGATTGAATGAATGAATGAATGAATGAATGAATGAATGAATGAATGAATGAATGAATGAATGAATGAATGAATGAAAATGTCTCTGATCTACAGTGAAATCCACAGGTTTTGGATAGTAAAAGTTTCGGACTGATAACGAAAATAATCAAAAAAAACTTTAATGTAAACCCAATCATGTCCCCAGAGTGAGTTCATTGTTCTACCTCTACTCCGGGATACAAGTGGCCGTTCCGCAATCTGATTGGTTATTCGACAACAATAGCAAAATTCTAATTATTACTCAAGACATAACCACCCCTACTGGCAACTCATCCCAAGGACTTTAAGATTTCTCCGAAGAGAGAGGCATACAGAACTTTTAGGATGACACAGAACAGAATTCAGTTTTCAGAGCAATACCCACTTCTAATTGTCAAAATTTGCCTTTGTATCCACGATCCACTTAATTGAGGATTGTTATCACTGTTTTTGCAGAAAAGTAACCCACTTCTGGAGGCTATTCTGCCTTCAAACCAACCAATATGGGCGGCGCAGCAATTTTTGAATCCGTATATACTCATTGAGCATCATTTTTGGGCGGTAGCATCGTTTAACAATAGCTCGACTAACAATGATGAGGTAACCCGATCTCGAATTACACAAGTGTTGTTTTCATAATCCGGATCACAGGGGAGCAAAGAAACAAAAATTAGGGAACTCTCTAGGGGATACGCCTGGACCTCCTGCAACCTTAGTTCGAGAACTAAGGGCCCCTGACTAAAAGAACTCTTCATAGAATTTTTTCAGAATTTCAACAGAATTTCAAAAGAACTCAGAATTCTCAACAGAAATTCTTCATAGGCTGTGAATTGTGGTCTTATAGCTGAAAAAGGCATCTTTAAACTATTGTTTTAAGCCCATCAAAAACTCCCTTGCTAGCATCAAGAATATTTCAACTCAATTTATTGTTCACCTAGATTCACTGTACGTTCCCTCATTATGATTTGATTTGATTTTTAATTATTTATACAGGGTAATACACTCAGTAATATAAAAATAACTGATTTACAATGTGCCCTGTCTAAAACCCTAGGCTAATTAATATACAATCTGTAGTAACAAAGAAAAAACAAAAATTAATATACATTCTATTATGGTTAAGAAAAGGAAATGTTTCATGTTCAATTAGAACTTTCATACCCGCTGGTTTTTCAACGAATGTTTCAGCAAATTCTTGAAAGTAGCCAGTAAAGGGGCATTTTTTATTTCTGTACCTAGTTTATTCCATACAGTCACACCNTCTGGATTGTTTTAAATGATTTTAAGGCATTTTAGAGTATTTGCATAGGTAATTAGGGCTTTTAATGAAAGAATGAAAAACCGGTGCAACTAAATAATGAATAAATGAAATAAACAATGAGTTTAAATAGATATAATATTGCTGATTTTTACTCCTTGATGATTTGTGATACATTATAGAGCCATTATGAAAGGAATTATTAGATAAAACCTTAGATATTGCTAATTTTGTCAATAGTTAGAAAATATCGCATTTTCCCGCCATTATGACGTCATAGTGACGTCATGGATGTAATGAAGAATAAAAAAAGTGTCCTATTGTGTAGATTTTGTTACTGTGCACCTTTGTACCAAGTCTCATCCTCATATCTACATTATTCACGAAGTTATGAAGGGGGGGCACTAAAGTGCCCCCCCCCCCGGTACTACAAGGGTCCAAAAAGCCCGGTATTAATAGGGTTAAGATTTCTCCGAAGAGAGAGGCATACAGAACTTTTAGGATGACACAGAACAGAACTCAGTTTTCAGAGCAATACCCACTTCTAATTGTCAAAATTTTCCTTTGTATCCACGATCCACTTAATTCAGGATTTTTATCATTGTTTTTGCAGAAAAGTAACCCACTTCTGGAGACTATTCTGCCTTCAAACCAACCAATATGGGCGGCGCAGCAATTTTTGAATCCGTATATACTCATTGAGCATCATTTTTGGGCGGTAGCATCGTTTAACAATAGCTCGACTAACAATGATGAGGTAACCCGATCTCGAATTACACAAGTGTTGTTTTCATAATCCGGATCACAGGGGAGCAAAGAAAACAAAAATTAGGGAACTCTCTAGGGGATACGCCTGGACCTCCTGCAACCTTAGTTCGAGAACTAAGGGCCCCTGACTAAAAGAACTCTTCATAGAATTTTTTCAGAATTTCAACAGAATTTCAAAAGAACTCAGAATTCTCAACAGAAATTCTTCATAGGCTGTGAATTGTGGTCTTATAGCTGAAAAAGGCATCTTTAAACTATTGTTTTAAGCCCATCAAAAACTCCCTTGCTAGCATCAAGAATATTTCAACTCAATTTATTGTTCACCTAGATTCACTGTACGTTCCCTCATTATGATTTGATTTGATTTTTAATTATTTATACAGGGTAATACAACTCAGTAATATAAAAATAACTGATTTACAATGTGCCCTGTCTAAAACCCTAGGCTAATTAATATACAATCTATAGTAACAAAGAAAAAACAAAAATTAATATACATTCTATTATGGTTAAGAAAAGGAAATGTTTCATGTTCAATTAGAACTTTCATACCCGCTGGTTTTTCAACGAATGTTTCAGCAAATTCTTGAAAGTAGCCAGTGAAAGGGGCATTTTTTATTTCTGTACCTAGTTTATTCCATACAGTCACACCTCGATATGAGAAGCTACGTTGCCCATTGCAGGTTGCGAAGCGCAGTATTCTAAGGTCCGTGTTGGTATTACGGAGGGACCGTGAATTATTTTCGGATAATTTTGTAAACATTAGCTGCATATATTCAGGAGCCAATCCATGGAGAGACTTGTAAACCGTTGTTGCTATTTCAAAGTCAATCATTTCTCTTATAGTTAACCACCCTAGCTTTCCAATCAAAGGAAGAGATGATGCATCATAAGAGCTGTTCGTAACAATACGTGCAGCACGGTTTTGCAGCTTTTGCAGCTTATCAAGTAGGGTTTCTCCACAACAACCCCACACCGAGCAGCAGTTTCTGAAGTGAGGCTCAACTATACTTGTATACATGTTTTTTACGATTTCCAACGGGAGATACTTTTTAGCATATTTAAGCATGCCAATTGCTCTGGAATCTTACCTATAGCAAAACTTATATGTTCCCTCCACTTAAGTTGTGAATCAATCTCAACGCCAAGATACTTATTTGATCCAACCATATCAAGGTTGTCCTCATTTATATGCAAATTAATCTTAGGGTCACCATCTGTATTGTCAAGATCATGTTTGTGCAAGTTACTTGAGGTACCAAGGATCATACTTTGAGTTTTGGCTACATTAAGTGAAAGTTTAATACCTTCGAACCAAAGCTGAAGCCTTTTAAGGTCTCAATTAACTGCTTCATTTATATAGGCTATAGATTTTGAAGAGTACGAAATGCTTGTGTCGTCAGCATACATGGTTCCTTTCGTGCTTTGCAACGCGCAGGGCAAATCATTTATGTAAATTAAAAATAGTAGTGGACCGAGGCACGATCCTTGAGGAACGCCACAGCTCACTTTCTCTATTTTTGATGTATGTCCATTTACTTTACAGCATTGCTGCCGGTCCTGTAAATATGATTTAAACCAATCCAGCTCCTTTCCCCGCACTCCATAATGACAAAGCTTTTGAAAAAGAATTGCATGATCTACAGTATCAAATGCTTTTTTCAAGTCAATAAATACTACAGATGAAAGAAAACCTTTGTNAGGAATGAGAGCAAGGTTTATTGAAGAGGACATCACGAAATCGTTCTTTCTGGCCACATTGTATGTACAGCTCTTCCCATTCTTGAATGTGGCAATTTCATATATTTGTTGTTTACTGTCGATTTATATTACAGTTCATTGGAATGGTATGTTATTCGACGATGGCATGGGGCTGTTCATTGAAGTTGTCGGGCCTTTTTTGTTGACTATGTTGAGGCCCCCCCAGGGGGGTCTGTGTTCCCCAGTTCCCTAAAAAGTTTCAAAAAATCTCCCTTGTTCCCAATAATGTTTCTTGAATGTTCCCTAAAAGGAAATCTTCGATTGTTCTCCAGTTCCTCACAAGTAGGTCTTTGATCCCTAGTTCCCTAGAAAATTTTGCTTGTGTTCCCTGATTATAATTTTTTCACATGTCAATAAATATTTCAATTTCTGACTAAGGGTCATTTGGGGGAACGTTCTAACAACCTTGTGTACTTGAACGAAGAGTTGTGTCCTGTGGAATGCGTATGCAGCACAACTATAAGATTTGCTTCGATTATCTTGCAGAATCTTTGATCTGCTGGAATATTTTTTCCTTCTGCCTGTCTCTATTCTTAAGCTATGGCTACTATACAGGAAAGTGTTGCCATGCTCCTCCTGAGTTTCCTATCTTGTAGTCGGGTGTATAGCCTGATAACCAGACCCGATTTCAAAGGATTTGCTTGAAATCGGGTCTTGTTATCAGGCTATTAGGTGTAGGGCTCTGATTTAAATGCCTGTTTGAAAGTTTTATACATCCTAAGTTTGTTATCATCACCCTTTCTAGTTCTAGTTTTCAATGTTTGATCCAACTTGTTTTTGCAGACAGCCATCATTGTGAAGGCGTAATCTCCAATGGAATGCCTTCTTCGCGAAACTGCCTTCTCTAAATAAAAATTAATCAATCGATGGAAGTGTGTCAGGTATTGTCTCCAACAGAAGATCTTGAGTGCACTCGAGTGGTAATCTGCAAAGTTCAACTGGTACTGCTAAGTTCAGCATCATTAGCAAAATTTTAACTTTGATTCGTTGCAAACTCTGAGCGAGACTCTAGAAACAGCAAATATTCATGCAATTGAAAAGTGGAGTTTACTAAGCATATGATACAAGAAGAAAATGCGAGCGAAGCGAGCAGAAAATTTTTGAGAAGCATAAGTCGAAGTTCGTTTAAGTAAACCCTAAAGTTAGAGTTTAGCTAAATTTCTTAAAAAAGCAATACACTTGTCGATAAAATTTAAGGGAGGCGTAAGTCGAGTTTATAAATTGTGTTAGTGCTTGTTAGGGAAATAGTGCATTTACAAGTCAGAACTCAGTTTGTGGAGCTGTTTATGAAATATCGACGCATAGGCAAGTTTCTTATAGCCTGGGTGCAGACTGAATACAAAGAACAGGTATTGTTATTATTATTTGTTAAAATCTATTTATATAAGGCACGTATCCAATTATCCAATTAATCTCAGTATTGGCATCCATTTTGTTGTTCAAGGAAGTACTTCATGTATGCGAATTCTCGGTCAAACATCGAATAGGCTTATTGTTCGGTCATTGTCTGGTTACGATGAGATATTGTTATTTTACAATAAGTATTGTTGAAATGACAATTGAGGACAAAAGAAGAAAGACTAATTGGATAATTAGATACCTGCCTTATATATATAGATATTGTCTTTTATGCAAATTAGAAGTTTTCATAGCAACAATGATTCATTAAAAGTAATACTCAGGGGCGTCGTGGGAAGGGACTCTTAGGGGGGGGCACAGTTCAGTAATTTTCCGACGAAGGTTTACAGTCAAATCCTATGACGTCATCACGCACATGCGCAGTTGACTTAAAGTGGGCATGTATTCCTTTTGATGACCTCACATCACTATTTGCGCCAATATCGTCATTTTCAGGTTATATGTTCTTGCAAGACACGTTGATTCAGTGGCGTAGCCACGGTGCTTTCATTGGGGAGGAAAATTGCGAGCGAAGCGAGCAAAAACTGGGGGTCCTGGGGCTTGTCCCCGGAAAAATATTTGGAGCCACGCCCTTCAGAAATGTTTTGGAGCCACGCCGGAAAACGCTCCTTTTTGGAGAAACCATCCTAAAGTGAGAAGGAGAAGAGTCCTCATGATGGGCTATTTGACGAGAAAAACTTCGATAATCAGGACAAGGTGCGGAGACAATATCAATTAATTCGTTTCCAGGTAGTCAATCTATGTACAAAGAATAAAATTCAGTGCATAAGCAGTTTCCTTAGCAGCGGTGTCCGGTGTTTCAGCAAATTTGTCAATCAAACAGTAATATTCTACTTCCTGTTATGGTATCAAGATATGAATTGCCTTCTTGACACAAAGAGCAGCGCAGTCCAGGTATTATTCAGCGTCAATGAATTTTACGAATGTACGAAGTAGAAATATGCAACATCCCAATTTTTGCCGAAAAGCCGAACGGATTTGAAATTTCCGAAAAATTCCGAGCTTCCGACGCAAAGGGGGGGCACGTGCCCCCCTGCCCCCCACCCACGACGCTTCTGAGCAATACTGAGTTTAGCTGAAATGTCTTGAAAATAACTAGATTGGTTCCCAGACCCTAGTTCAAATAAATCAGCGTTATCAAAGCTGTTTATCATAAAATCAATGCCCCTCCTACAAAGGCGTTAACCTACTTGCTGATTGAAGAACAAATCTCTACAGTCCAGTGGACAGTGCTGTTAGCCAAGTGAATATTCTTGTTCTCGGCTTGGATAACGTTTGTAAGATTCCATGTTCCAACGTGGTTTTAAATAACATGGTTTTGGTGGCATATGTATCCCTTTGTACCAGGAATTATTTATTTTAACTGCATGTGGACAGAAATGACTGGCTGGTTTCCTAGAGTACTTTGTGAACTTTCCTCCGCCACGCCTCTTCCAAAATTCCAGCATTTCGTATTTATAAATTCCATGAACTGCAATATAGCTATCACATATATCTCTTTTCTGCTTCATATTTTCATCGTACGAGGCTGGAGGCTGTTGATGTATTCTATCATTGTCAGGATGAATTATTGTTGAATTCAGACCAAGTGCTTTTTCCCATAAATCAACTTGTGCGTCTGCAAAGGGATGGCACAGAATTTTATCTGCTTTTTGTGACAAGTATTTATCTATGACATCACTTGAATACATCGTCGTTGCATCATCAATGAATGTAAAATCTTTTCGGGAGCATGTTAGATACCCATAATGAACATTAGTCGGGGGGAAGTTCGGCAAATCCCACAAAAGATGATCTAAGCATAACATAATGTCATCGTCAATCCTCAAAATAAATCTAAAATCATAGTGATTTTTGCCCCATTGCATCAAGTGCAGAACTCTCAGGCCAAATTGAATTCCACGACCGACTGGTGAAAAGATGATGTCATCATATTCCCTTTGCTCCATCCGCACTTTCTTCCTTGTTTCCTTATTGTCAATTGATTCCAGTTTATCGGTGAAAAACCAGCAAGAGACCTACGAGAAAAGGATCATATACCGGGTGTCTCAGAAAAGGTAGCGTCACTGCACAGTAAATGTCAAAATCAAGATCAAAAATATTTGTCAAAAAACGTTATCTGGAGGCTTTAACTTGAACTTTGATGCAAGCTATACCCCGCTAAAAAGGATCATATACCGCTAGTTTGAGCGGTCTCGGTTTGGCTGGCGTTAGTCTCGTTTTGGTGAGCGATAACTGGGATTCACTGTAATCAGTCTAAGGTCAAGCAACGAAGAGCACCCAGAAAATTTACAGCAAGTTAATAGATTTTAAACAAACGCATGAGATTTTCAAGGAAATGAGCTATAGCTATTGAATAGCTTTTTTTTTTATTCTAAGCAAAGATTAAGTGTTGCATGTCTTGCCAAGGGTGTCAGGACACAGATGCTTTGATTAGATATTCATTTACTTTGTTTTAATTGTTGTTGTCTTCTTTGTAGTGTTTTCCTTGTCTTTGTATTTCAGCTATTGAACTTGGCCTAGCTCTAACTGCTCAGTTTGGACATTTGAATCTAACTCCCTTGCATTCCTGTGTGGTAGTGCGCCTTCGCAGAAGAAAAGGTTTTAAACTGATGCAAGCCACAAACCTTTTCTTCTGCAAAGGCTAACAAACACGCAGGAATACAAAGGAGTTAGGCTCGAAGGTCCAAACCATAGAGCAGTTAGGTCAAATTCAATAGCTGAAAGACAAGAACAGGGAAAACAAAAAAAAGAAAACAACAACAAAGAAAACAAGGTAAATGAATATTTAATCAAAGCATCGCATCGGTGTCCTGACACCCTTGGTCTTGCAAGCAAAATTGCATGTTTTCAATGAGAGATAACGAAAATCAACTGGCAACGAGTTAATCGATGGATGGCATAAACAAAAAGTGTAAAACGGCTTTGCCATCAATGTGTCATAAATTGTTGTCAGTAAGATTGTTGAATTTGGCCCATTCGGTCTTTAATTCTGGATTACCTGTTCTAAAAGAAGGACATCTCCAGCAATCTAAACGGCGTTGCCCAAACAAATTTTCCCAGGAACCTCATTTTTGCTCGCTTTACTTGCATTTTTCCCTTCAAGAATTATCTCCTAGCTACGCCACTGAATTAAGCAGGTGTGCCAAGTGTTGTCAATGAAACTGGAGAGTGCTAAGAACATTTACTTTCCAGTGGAAGAGCAACAGGAACGATCGTTGATGAATTGTACAATGACATCATGACAACATTCGAGTTGCAATGTATAACCTTCGAGAAGCATGAATATATTTCGCAGATTCAGATCATATTACAAATAGCAGACGGGGAATATTAAATGAAAATTTAGGGATTTTTATGAGAAATAAGCGTTCTCAATGCTAGGACATGAATGATTTAAGTTCTGTACTTAATCATTATCTAGCTCACCAACTTGTGTAGCATTTAAAAAGACGCACATTACGCAAGAGGGGCGCCAAAATTGATTTGGCCACCCCAAGGAAACTATAGCCACCCCGACCCCGCCAGTGTCTAGACAGACTTTCAGCCCGGGCTGAAACTCTCCATTCATGTAATGGCAAAATAATTTCACATAGGCTAAGAGGGCTGACAACTCTCATGTAAACACATAAAAATACAACAGGGGGCACGTTTATTCCGGACTCGATAGTAGTTGGGTACAAGATAGAAATACCTTTGTTATCTTCTTGCAGCTTGTCCACCAAGTTTGTCTGATGAGAGATCTTTGTCGAAAGTTTGATGATGCAGACAAAACAATTATCAATAAGTCAACTTTCTTTGTTTGCTTGAAGCTTCGTGGAATCATTTCACTTCTGTTTACAGCAGGAGCAGGGTAAGGAGCCATGGTGTGTTTCCAATTACGGAAACGCGGAGCTTCAAACCATAATGATGCCATTGTTAACAATAAAATCAATCCTATCATCATAATTATTCGATGTGTCCCCATTTGTAACATATCAGTTCTTAAGCAATGTCCAATCATCTGAAAGATTTGAGAAAAAATACCGATTTCTTGCTAAAAAAAACACGTTAGTACAGGCTAGCAGGGGGTCCAGTCGTATCCCCTAGCAACTCCCCTAGTTTTCATTTCTTTGCTTCCCTGTGATCCGGATTATGAAAACAGCACCTTTGCAATTCGATATTGGGTTACGTCATCGTTGTGGTCAAGCTGTTGTTGCTATAATAGAAGGGAGAAGATGAGAAGGGATGAAACTCCGATGAGCGGCCTCATGGATGATAGCGAACCCATTCGATGTGTAATATAATTAGGAATACCCTTATGTGAAAATCCAGTTGAAAAATGCGTCAGTAAATCATTTATCAAAGTTATCATGATTTAAATTACCCTTCCTTCAAAGGCTATTTAGGACCCCCAGCAAGACCGTAGAATCACGAAAATAACTTAAGCCGATAGATCGTTTCCTTGTTTACCAAAGGGTGTCTGAGAATTTTGATATAATATCCAATTTTCATGCTATAGCTTCCGCAATAATTGCATTAAGTTTCTTAGCCCTCACGGCAGCTTTGTTCGGTCTAAAATCCAGACCAGTGGATTGTCAAAAAATCACAGACACACTTTGGTAGCTACATGCATTATCTCCCGATGTGCCAAATTTCTCATCATTTGATTGGTCCTGCGGGTCCTAAATAGAAACTTAGTACCTACTACTAGAGGATTTTTCAGTTCCGAGAAAGCTGGCTTTTAGTAAAGGCTCTTGAAAACGTGACTTGCAATGCTGATCAGATCACAATATACCGGGTCAAGGCCATTAGCAACATGAAGCGTGTGACTAAGTACTAATGTCAATATATCGAAATAACGCAGCAAAGTTGCGAAAGTTGACATCGCACAGGTGGATTAACACACAATCATTTCATCTTGAAGGTCAAGTGATTAGGCCTATGCTAATAATAGAATACCCAGACCCCTTCCGCGCAGGGCTTTTGTCTCCGTTCGTTGATTCTCTGTAATTTGCTCTCAAGAAGCACAGTTTATTCAACCCTAAATATTTCTATTCAATTACAAATTGAGATTTTCTTTCGTAAAGGCTGATTTCCAGTCAGTGGAATTTTCCGAGCGGGCGGAATTTTACTCTAATCGATATTACTCTGGCAAACAATATAATTTTCGCCCACTCGGAAAATTCCACTGACTACCCTTGTGTCGTCTTGGCATCTTAGAAGTGTCTCGCTTACTTATCGAAATATACAGGGTGACCCAATAAAAAGTAAAACTTCTTGAAAAATCACTAAAATTTGATTGTATTACCGATCTTTAAATTTTCTCTTGGTGCATTTGCATCAAAGACCAAATAAACTTAATAGATGATCGTTATTTTATTTGTTCAGGATAGCAATGATGAAATTGCAGCATTAAAAACCATGTTTTGAGCAATAGTACTCTACAAAATATTGTATTTTAGCCAAAAAGAAATACCTTGCAATTTTTATATGAAAGTTCGAGTCCTAGATGATACAAGAGCTTTTTCACGGACACAAACAACCAATTTGAGTAGTGGTGCAGGATAAAAACTCAATTTGATAATCATTTCTTATGATTGGGCAGTATGCTTCAAAACCAGGTAGCTTGTAAAAGCACACACTGACACANTTGCATCAAAGACCAAATAAACTTAATAGATGATCGTTATTTTATTTGTTCAGGATAGCAATGATGAAATTGCAGCATTAAAAACCATGTTTTGAGCAATAGTACTCTACAAAATATTGTATTTTAGCCAAAAAGAAATACCTTGCAATTTTTATATGAAAGTTCGAGTCCTAGATGATACAAGAGCTTTTTCACGGACACAAACAACCAATTTGAGTAGTGGTGCAGGATAAAAACTCAATTTGATAATCATTTCTTATGATTGGGCAGTATGCTTCAAAACCAGGTAGCTTGTAAAAGCACACACTGACACAAATTCAAAGTTATTTCAAGACTTTGTAATGTGGCTAAATCTAATTTGGTCTTTGACACAAATGGACATAAAGAAATTTTCGTGATTGGTAATATAATCAAATTTTGATGATTTTTCAAAAAGTTTTACTTTTTATTGGGTCACCCGGTATAAATTTTAAAAGCTTGGAAGCTGATCAAATCATCTGAAAACTTTAACCACGTTAAGGCTGGTTTCCAGTCAGTGAAATTTTCCGAGCGGGCGGAATTTTACACAATGGTATCAAACATTTTCTAACTCATAGAATTGCTTTTATCTTTCAAGAAATCTATGTAATAACACAATGTAAAGATTTCTAAAAATTTCATAAATCATATATTCATTGTTTGTCTAATGTTCTGTGACTATTCTGGGTATCACTGCAGTGTCAGAACAGCTGGCTGGAGATTGTGCTTGCCAGAATATCTTTTCAGTACCCCTATCTTTTAGCGTGGAAATTTCGAAAATGGCCTCCAAAATGGTCCCCAGGCCTTAAAATGCATGTTGGAGCAAATTTCCTCTGTTCGGGAGGAGACTTTTTCATGCTTATGTCCATAATAAGTGTACAGGAAGATAAAATATGGGGGCTGCACAATAAAAGGGTAATTAATTAAATAGAATTTTTCTTGTCAAGAAGCTATAAATTTGTCAAATTTCCCTTGTTTTTTAGAATTTCCCTGGTTGCCTAGCAACGAATCACGTGACTACTTAATTACCATTGTCATATTTCAAAAGCTAATTGTCCAAAGAACAATAGGTGTAAGACTCATTGTTATACCTCTTGTAGATTTGGAATAAGAGGGGGGCGAAAAACGCCCCCAGTCGATACTAACCAAAAAATCACCCAGTACGAATAGGGTTAAGCCTATGCTTGTATCACATTTTCTCTCAAATGGGAGAAAATCCTCCCGTTTTGGCTTATTTTCCTAAATAGCTAGATTGGTCCAATCCAGAAGAATGATAATGATGTTTCTTGTGTCACATATTCCTGCCTTAGGAAACTTATATTCAAGTACTATCTTTTTTCAATGACAGCATAATATTCAGTTTGGCGCCAGGTGGTATATCCCTCTGACTTTGCAGCCAGAACAGTCAAGAGGACAGAGTTCGAGCCCCACTTGAGGGTCATGACATGGCGGTGCGGACTCGATTAGGTCTTCTCTACTTTTGCGATCCCAGCGCTTGGTGCTAAAAACCGCAACTTCACCTTCACCTATGAAACTTTTGGTAACAAGAACTGGTCATTCATTCACGCAATGTACTTCCAAAGTTGTGCAGATTTGACAAGAGACCGACAATTCAAGTATTATATGACATTCCAAGTATAAAATAAGAGATGAATCCGATAGATTATAAAGACAATACACAACTAAAGTGCATGTTTACAATTCCTACGGGTAAAGAAAGTGAAAAATCCTGTACAAATATTAAAATGAATAAAATCATGTGATGTTTAGTTCTGATGTTCAGACAGATCTGTTTTTGGTAGAAGTCCTATGCCCTTTTTGCATTGTAAAAAGCTTTCCAAGGAAGTCAGGTGCTGACCAGGTAACAAATTTCACAAACTTGTGTTGCTCTTGTAACTTAGTTTCTGACTTTGTGTTTCTTTTCTCAATAAATATTCCCTTTGACGAAACAGATCTTGCTGTTTTTGAATGTATTTCACTTGTGACTTGTTAGTTTTATTTGTTCATGTATGTACAGATAGGTGTCTGTATTTCACTTGGTTCACTTACTGTACTTGTTAATTTTATTTTTCTGTGAAGCTACAGAGCATAGCGCAGAGTTGATATGATGGAATAGACTGCCTTCATCGATCAAAATCCAAGAACGTCATGAAACATTTAAAAGACAATTATCAAACAATAGCAAGATTCTAACCAGTATTTCTTTTGGACAACCTCGATTTTACATCGTACACTTAACCCTGATTTTATCTGGAGTTTCGCGTATATTTACGCTATCGTCAGCTCAGGGTCGTTTGACTCACGAGCAACGTCTCAGTTTGAAGAAAGATGGCAGACCTTGCCCAAAAATTGTCATCAAGAACCGAGATAGTGAGACTGCTTACAATAATTTTTTATGGATGTGTGGCGATGCAGAAAAGAACACTCACTTTTGTTGGCCTTGTTTGGTTATGGGTGATCTATCCAAGGTAAGGATCTATTTTTTCATTTTATACAAGCTTTATTCATCGGAGGAAATGCAACAGTTGATAACTGTTTCCCTATTCCGATACATTCCTAATGCAAATAGAATCCTTCAAAGCATCCTATATGATGTCATATTGTTAGACAATAGATGATAAATGCGATTTTCGTGTGCTTTGCGCACCACAAGAGGAATGAGAAACCCACGTTACTAGAATCTCATTTCTAGTACTCCCATGAACAGCGGCTAGCCAGTGGTGGGCTGGGTGCCGCAGGTGATTAACTTTCCAAATGTATTGCTGACGTGCCTCTCTTAACAGACCGTAGCCTGCGATCGACATGACTCGTTGTATTTCCATCGCAGTGCTATACCAGTCCTTCTGGTTACGATCCAAAGTTCTTATAAGAAACCAATTGGTAAGAAACTATAGCTGAACCACGATAACTCGTACTTTCAAGGGAGACAAATATTTTTTCAAGGGATTGGGGGCTGGCTGTAGCAGGGGCTCGAAAAATAGATTTATGGAAAACGAGAACTTTCTACAAATTATCAAACAGATTCTGAAGTGTCTCCTATTGTAGGTCGGATTGTACTTAAATTTATAATACTTATATTTTTTGGAATAGGGTTTAGGGATCTTTCATAATTTTTTATTGTCATTTTTTCTAGATGAAAGCAACATCGTTTGCTCGAGAAAGTGGTTTTCAGTCCACTGGAGACAACCTATGAAATCTGTCGAAGCGCCATGAAAAAACTAAGATGCACATCATCAACCACACTGCCTACCAACTTTTAGGAAATGTTGACATTGCTTGTGCATTGGATGAAGCAAAACGCAGACAGGTGCAACAACACAACCAAAATGCGACAAGGTATTCAAGAATGCTAAAACACCTTATTGACGCAGTTGTGTTTCTCTCGGCACAAGGCATTGCATTTCGAGGACACGACGAATCAAAATTATCATCAAACAGAGGAAATTTCATTGAGCTGCTTGATCTCATTGGAAATTATAGCAGTGATTTGCGAATTTTTCTTAACCCTATTACTACCGGGGGGGGGGGCACAAAGTGCCCGCGACAAATATTATCTGATGTAGTGTCGTCACTTCGAAAGATAAAGAGCCGAGGTTTTTTGACTTTTCCTTAAATTTAATAGGCTAATTAAAAATCGAATTTTTTTTTCAAAATGGTAGACACTGATCACGTGACCAACGTCTTCTTGACACGTGGTCGGGTGGTAAATAAAAGAAGTGAGTCTAGTTTTTGCCAAGATGATCAGAGATCATCAAGAATACCACCATTCGATAGCTCTGATTGAGAGCTTTCAGATGATGCATAATTTTATTCATTTTAGATGACGTCAGCAATTTTAAAATTAATGACGTCATCAAAGTTTATGACGTCATATAATTAATAACAAATGTACTAAATAAATTTTTTTGTCAAATATGGTTTTCTGGATTGTTTTAAATGACTTTAAGGCATTTTAGAGTATTTGCATAGGTAATTAGGGCTTTTAATGAAAGAATGAAAAACCGGTGNNNTTAGGAAATGTTGACATTGCTTGTGCATTGGATGAAGCAAAACGCAGACAGGTGCAACAACACAACCAAAATGCGACAAGGTATTCAACAATGCTAAAACACCATATTGACGCAGTTGTGTTTCTCTCGGCACAAGGCATTGCATTTCGAGGACACGATGAATCAAAATTATCATCAAACAGAGGAAATTTCATCGAGCTGCTTGATCTCATTGGAAATTATAGCAGTGATTTGCGAGTTTTTCTTAACGAGGAAAAAATCACGTACACTTCACATGAGCCACAGAATGATTTGATAGAGTGCTTGTACGAAGAAGTCAAAAAGGAAGTTCAGCGAAGGATTGACAATTCCCAATTTGTGGCTGTCATGATGGACGAAACCAGCGATGTGAGCAGGGTGGAGCAGTCAGCTGTTTCAGTACGCCTGATCAACGAAGGACAGGTAGAGGAACACCTTTTGGGCATGATTAAGTGCTCGAAAGACACATCTGCAAATACGCTAACAAAGATTTTGCTCAATACATTAGAAGATTACAAGATCACACCAGAAAACGGAGGGAAAAGCTCATCGGGCAATCATATGACGGTGCCGCCACTATGTCAGGTGAATTAAGTGGTGTCCAAAAGCAGGTTCAAGATAGGTTTCCTGCTGCATATTACAATCACTGCGTTGCCCACAGAATATCACTTTGTGCCTCACAATCAGCAAACAAAATTCCGAAATTCCTTCCTATATGCCTTCGAAATTAATTCTATTGAAACTGTATTTATTCTTTTCTTTAAAATGATTCTGTTAATTTAATTTGCATTTTGTATTTAGATAATCGAATTAGACTAGTTGCTTTTGTAGCTAAAAAGTAATTTCGATTTAAAATAAGAAGACAACAACAATAACAACAACAACAACAACATCCGAAAGTCGCAAAATTTTTCGATACTGTTGATAAACTTATAAGATTTTTTAGAAGTAGCCCAAAGCGTACATCTCAGCTTGGCCACAGTCTACCGAAACCTGGCGATACACGCTGGTTATCACGTCATGCAGCGATTGGTGTCATTGATTCACTGTATGAAACAATAGGCGCAGTGCTATATGAAATGGCCAACAACAAAGATGACAAGACAGAGACACAAGTCATTGCTCGAGGACTCTGTTTGCAAATGCAGCACATCGAATTTGTTTTTCTTTTGAAGCTATACCGAAAGATCTTTGCCCACTGCGCCCCAATAATAACAATCATGCAAAATCCGACCCTTGATTCTGTGCAGTTGTCAATGATGCTGGAAGATTTTCAACAATTTTTGCTGAATTTAAATGCAAACCAAATTTGGGAAGATGCAATGCTCCTTGATCCCGAGATGCCTACAGTTCGCCAACGAAATGGATGGAGAGGAGTTGAGGGTGCCATAGATTCGCCAGATAGTTGGAAACGCAATCTACTATCAATTTCTGCAGAAGTTGCGCAAAAATTTTCTGCGCAGCTGCTTTGGCGGTTTGAAAATCTCAAAAAGTTCAAATGGATGGACTTAATTCATCCTTCGAAATTTGACGAAAGAAAAAAAATGCCACAAGCTAAGCAAAAAGAACTGATAAATAATGTTAAAGAGCTTTATCCATTTGCCGTACATGATGCTTTAGTCCTAGAACATAATTTAAGTGTACTGTACGACAACACGGAAATAAAGATTTTGTTAAATAAAATAGTAAGAGAGCGAGATGAGTTGGCAGCCAAGAAAAGAGAGAGACGGCGTAAAACGAAGCAGGCAAACGAGGATCGAAATGAAAACAAAGAGGTTGAAAGAAGTGCAGTAGAAGTTGAAGATTCATTTGAAGGGCAAACAGGAGGAACAGTCGAAGAGGAAAATGTTAAAGAAGGGAAGCCAAATGTTCAAGACTTACTGAAAGTCATTAAAACAGCTGGTCTCGAAGAAGCATTGCCCCATGCAATGATTTTGTTAGAACTGGCTGCAACAACACCTCTTACCAGTGTTCACTGCGAGAGAGTGTTCAGCAGAATGAAGAAAGTAGTGTCGCCAAGCAGATCAACAATGTTGCAAACAAGAAAAGAAATGTTAGTTTTTCTCCAAGTAGAACATGCCATTCTTAGATCTCTTTCAGAACAACCAATTTTAAGGATAGTGTTGTAACTAATTTTAAGTCTTACAACCAGCGTCGTTTCGAAAGATTTTCAAAAAGATAATTTCGTCAGTAATACGTAACATGATTTGCAAAACTATTATACTATTATGGCCAGCTGAATATATTTGCCAATTTTCATCTTTGAATTGTTATGCTTTATCTACCATATTTTGACTTCAAAATCTCCATACTCAACTTTCTAAAAAAGCTATTCGGTAAAGTATTTAGCTTGCAATTTAGAGACAATTCATGACGATATTTGCAGAAAAACACAAATTTCCCCAGGGGCTCCGCCCCTGGACCCCAATGGGGGGCTTACAGCGCCCCATACCCCCAGCTGGTCTGAGACAAAAATTTGTGAGCTTCGCTCACAAATTTTTGTTTTTCTAGTACCTTCTTATTTTGCCTGACAGCCGCCACTGATTTACATCGTACACTTAACCCTGATTTTATCTACCTACTCTTGTTACACTCCCGTCACGAAAGTATCCGGACAGCCAAAACAAAATGGCGTCGAATTTGACCATTGGCCCTTCAACCATCGACCCCATAACGGTTCAGCCATCATGCGGCCATTTCAGGGACTGGGAACCAATAATTTTACCGCCAAAAANTTTCAGAACAACCAACTTTTAAGGATAGTGTTGTAACTAATTTTAAGTCTTACAACCAGCGTCGTTTCGAAAGATTTTCAAAAAGATAATTTCGTCAGTAATACGTAACATGATTTGCAAAACTATTATACTATTATGGCCAGCTGAATATATTTGCCAATTTTCATCTTTGAATTGTTATGCTTTATCTACCATATTTTGACTTCAAAATCTCCATACTCAACTTTCTAAAAAAGCTATTCGGTAAAGTATTTAGCTTGCAATTTAGAGACAATTCATGACGATATTTGCAGAAAAACACAAATTTCCCCAGGGGCTTCGCCCCTGGACCCCAATGGGGGGCTTACAGCGCCCCCATACCCCCAGCTGGTCTGAGACTTACATCGTACACTTAACCCTGATTTTATCTACCTACTCTTGTTACACTCCCGTCACGAAAGTATCCGGACAGCCAAAACAAAATGGCGTCGAATTTGACCGTTGGCCCTTCGACCATCGACCCCAAAACGGTTCAGCCATCATGCGGCCATTTCAGGGACTGGGAACCAATAATTTTACCGCCAAAAATTTGTTTATCAATCACGTAAGCAAGGAAGAAATCAAAGATTGAAACATGAATTAAAGTAAACGTGTTTTGCCAGCAAACGTGAAGTTAGCTGTGAGGAGGAAAAGCAACCGAAAACAAGACAGTATGTTCTGCAAAATGCCTGTTTTTTAGGCTGTTTTACGAAAGGAGATTATTTTTCCCATCAAATTAAAAGCAGAAAAGATCGCAGTTTTAAGAATCATTCAAATAATAGCGAAAAGACACCTGGCTTGGAAATGAAAACATTAGATTTGAATCTCTCGAAGTTTAAGGATTGTGACATCTGCTTGCCGAGGTAAGGTTGAATTTGTTTGAAAGTCTTGCAATCAAAACTGTAGGCATAGGTTGGCCTAACATTGGTATTACTTTGTTCAATAAGCACTGGGGAGTCAATTTCTAAGCAATATATTGCTGTCGTTGAAAAGTTTCTTTGCAAAAATTTGATTTTGACTTCAATCGCAATAATTTCTGTTGTTACAAGACCATACCTCAAACTCCAGCAACTGCTCCATTTTTCCGTATAACTTCATATCATCGACATTCGACTTGAATTTTCTTTGAAATTTCCAAAGTTCAGACTTTTCTGCACAAAATGATGCTATCCCAGTGAACAAGTTATTTCGAATTGTATTTTAAATAATATTTTTAAGTAAGGATGCTTCCTTGTTTTCGATTGCTTTTCCTCCTCGCCCATATTGGAATTGGAGTACGGTACACCACATTTATGTGGCGGACAGCTCCGAAGATTTATCTTACGCCGACGTGCGGCCAGGCCATAAACTGAAATATTAGACAAGTCATTGGCGGACGGTAAACATATTTCTAATAATTTTAACAGTCGGTGGAGTGGACGGTGGACGGTGGACGTTTTCTGCCACCAAGAAAACGAGAGAGAAAAGCACAACCAAACCAAAATTGATTCGTTTTAATTTACTAGGCCTTGTTCAAATTTCACGCTACTCAGGCAATGACATCGCCGCTTTCTAGTCCCTTGATACAAAATCGGCTGTTCGAGGTGAATTTTCTAGTATCTGCACAAAAAGTGAAATGGATGCTAAATTACTGCAGTTATTCGCAATTTTTTGATAAATCAGTTGTAGAGATGTCCGTCCAGAGTTGTTTACATGTACAGAAACATATCTTATTTGGAGCCGGAGCCGGAGCTGCATTCATTTTCCGGTCAAAGAATATTGACCTTCGTTGAGATATCGATAGAAATCGCTACAAATGAGATATAAAGATAAGAATTGCGGCGATTATACATATTGCCATGAGCAATAACCCAAACACATTTGCTTCTATTAGATCTCAAAATCGCAGACAATTTTCAGTGACTTCTGGCAGTGATACCATCTGGGCATAAGCTTCTCCTCTCATAAAAACCTTCCCATTGCCCCGGGAGTCAAACTGATGCCCGAATCATTGGTAAGTGAATCATCTAGCTTCAGAATTTTATCTAAACTTTCCCGGGGCAATGGGAAGGGTTTTATGCGAGGAGAAGCTTAGGCCCAGATGATATCACTGCCAGAAGTCACTGAAAATTGTCTGCCATTTTAAGATCTAATAGAAGCGAATGTGTTTGGGTTATTGCTCATGGCAATATGTATAATTGCCGCAATCCTCACCTTTACATATCATTTGTAGCGATTTCTATCGATATTTCAAGAGAAGGTCAATTTTCTTCGACCGGAAAATGAATGCAGCTCCGGCTCCAAATAAGATATGTTTCTATAACTGTAAACAACTCTGGACAGACATCTCTACAACAGATTTATGAACAGAAATTATGAATAACTGCAGTAATTTAGCATCTATTTCACGTTTTGTGAGGGTACTAGAAAATTCACCTCGAACAGCCGATTTTGCATCAAGGGACTAGAAAGCTGCGATCTCATTGGCTGATTAGCGTGAAATTTGATGATTTCCGCGTGCTCTGGCAACCAGTAAGGATTTGCAAGGGGCAAATCACGACAAAAATAGCGTTCGAGATTTTGAAATTTTAAAAATCTCTCAGATTTTTCAAAGATTTTTGAGATTATTCTGAGATTTTAAAAGATTTTTTAAGAATTCTAAGACCTTTTGAGATTTTGAGATTTTTGAGATTTCAAAATTCATCAAGATGCTCAAAGATTCTCGAGATTTTGAAAGGTTTTGAAAGACTTTGCAAGATTTGTGAGGATTTAAACAATTTTTGAGATTTTCAAGAAATTGTCGAAAGATTTTTTTGAGAATTTCTATCACTTATTGGGGGAGATTTCTGGGATTTTTTTAGATTTTCGAAGATTCTTATGATTTTCTTTGAGATTTTTAAGATTCTGTGAAGATTTTTTGAGATTTTGTTAGTTACTATATTCGATAGAAGTTTAGCTTACTGTGAAAGACTGTAACTGAATAAAGATAAATGGCCTAAACGAAATATAAATACTACAACTGAGTCACGTGACTACATAAAGACAGTGTACGAAAGGGGGCACCCTAAAATTTTTGAGATTTGTCTAGATCTTTGGGATTTTTAAAGATTTTTTATGAAAGTGTACGAGATTTTTTGGAGTGATTTGCCCCTCGAGGATTTGAGCCTTGTCTTACTCAAACTGGGTGGTCTCGCACTACTTGCAATCTAAAATGGTTTAGTCATTTTTTCCCTCAATTTTTGCTGCTTCCCCTGGCGGACAAAAATTCACCTTTTCTTCAGAATTTATTAAGTTGGCGTAAAAAATTTGCTCTCAAAAAGCAGGTAGATTTTATGTGGCGGACAACTTAGACCAATTCCAGTATGGCTCCTCGCAGCTAACTTCACGTTTGTTATCAAAATACTTTAACTTTACTTTGTTCTTCAATCTTTGATTTCTTCCTTGCTTACGTGATTGATAAACAAATTTTTGGCGGTAAAATTATTGGTTCCCAGTACCTGAAATGGCCGCATAATGGCTGGACCGTTTTGGGGTCGAAGGGCCAACGCCCCAACGGTCAAATGCGACGACATTTTGTTTTGGCTGTCCGGATACTTTCGTGACGAGAGTGTACTACTTTCATTACAGTCTGTAACCATATTGAAAAAGATGTATATAAATTAGATATTTAAATTTTGTTTAAACTTTTATTTTGCATATTCTATATTTTAATCCTTTACTTTGTACTAGCAGGTCCTCATCAGCGAAAGCTACCATTTAGATGGCCTGCATTGCTAAATGTGGCTAAATAAATATATTGGCCTAAAGTAAAAAAAATCGTCATTCGTTATTCATTCAACTTGTTGTTTGCTATTCGTTTAAGTTTCTTATTATCCATCACAGAAGCTGTTCTTGTCAATGTAAACTTACAATGTTTAATACGTTGAAGGAATATCCAATCAAGAAAAACTGACAAGAGTTACATACCTGATTGCAGTTACAGTGCAGATCTTTCGTCTTTTTTATTACAAAGTACTGACTTGTGCTAACTGCTAACATTGTTCAAATTCAGTGCCAATACTGTTTACTCCAGTGCGGGGGTGAATACTGTTGAATTGACATGCCATAAATGAGGAAGTGCCCTTGCGTTGCCAAACAGTGTTGCAATGCACGTATGTTTTTAATAAGAAACCGCTCATAAGAAACTCAACTCTCAGATCGCCAAAAAATTAAGAAACACCAGTACTGGGAAAACGTAAACGTAACTTAAGAAACTATTTATTTTAATAAAGCAAATACGCAGTAGCGTAGCCAGGGGGCAAGGGGGGCGGTCGCCCCCCAATGGTCAAAAAGTTAGTGTCTGAGAAAAGCCCAAATCAGCAATAAAATCGGCACCTCAGGGGGGTCAATGAAATTTCTGGCAAAATTAATAATCCTGCGAGGAAAATGTCATGTCTTTCGTTATCAAACTTTTGAAATATTACAGCACTAAAGATGAAGATCATGAATGTCTCCACACCTTGGCCTGATTATCGAAGTTTTTCTCGCCCAAAAATCCCATCATGAGGACTCTTCTCCTTCTCATTTTAGGATGGTTTCTCCAAAAAGGGGCGTTTTCCGACGTTCTGAAGGGCGTGGCCCAAAAAAAATTGTCCGGGGGCCCCCAATTTTTACTCGCTTCGCTCGCAATTTTGCCCCCTCAATAACAGCACCCTGGCTACGCCACTGCAAATACGTAGCATATTTTTACTTTATTTTCACTCGTTTCCCGTATTATATTGCTCGAAAGGTACTTGAATAATCTCATAAGCGTACGGGAAGGAAAAATATAGGGGGGCTGCCTGATCAAAAGTCTATTGTTTACCCCCCAGCCCCCCTGGCTCGTACGCTTATGAATAATATCTAAACATCGGAAAGGCTTTAAACACTGCGTTTTGAAATATTCACAGGAAGTAAACATGAAGCTTGTTATGGAACCTTTAAGAAACTCGTAAGAAACTCTGAGTAATCTGATAATTTAAAGAAACTGTCAGTACTGGCTCAAATTCTTAGTTTCTTGTAAAAAAATACGTGCATTGCAACCCTGTTTGGCAACACAAGGGCACTTCCTCATTTATGGCATGTCAATTCAACAGTATTCACCCCCGCACTGGAGTAAACAGTATTGGCACTGAATTTGAACAATGTTAGCAGTTAGCAGGAGTCAGCTGATTAGCAAAATATATTTTGAGAACACTGCCATTTTAGAGGGGTTGACCCGTCTATAGTTAAGGGTCCTTTTAAAATTCAGTACTTAACGGTCCTAGGGGTCATAGGGGTCTCAGGGTCATAGGGTCCGGTTTTTCCTGTATGCCAACTCCATGTGATCGCTCTCGTCGACAGGTAAGGATGTGCGTTCTTTCTACACATTAAACCGGACCCTAAGACCCTAGGACCCCTGAGACCCTTAGGACCCTCACCATAGACAAACAATAGGCTGATGTCACAAGCTGTCAAACAAGAGGCTGCGTATCGTATACTTCCTCCCTTCCATCCCACGAACTTCCGCTCATACAAACCATGCCAGGAATCATGCAGAGAGCTCTCAAAATAGTACGACGGGGGATGCTCAAAATAGTACTCCTAAATTGTCTTCAGTTTTGATCTAAAAACTGGGACAGAGCTAGCAACACGAATGTATAATGGAAGAGTATTCCAAATTTTGGAACCAAAGTACTGAATTGTTTGCAAACCATATACAGTGGTGTTTTTGAAAGATTTGAAGAGGTCGCCTCTAGTTGCTTGACGAGTTCCAATTCTGTGAACCGATGAGTTTGGTGTGAAGTAGTTGTGAAAGCAAATGGGAGATAACTTGTTTATGGCTTTATAGACAAAGGTTAGAATATTTAAATGTAACAGGTCCTCAACTTTCAATATCTTAAGTGAAAGGAAGATTGGTGCTGATGGAGCTGAGAATGGTTGAAAATTTATACATCTTCAGATTTTCTTCTGCAGAAGGAAGAGAGGATTAAGATATGATTGAAATGTAAGACCCCAGGCTGTGATGCCATAGTTAAGGAAAGAAGAAAGTTGTGAGTTGTAGAGGCAAATTAGAGTCGGTAAGGGGATATAGTGTCTCATTTTGAAAATTATTCCACAAGATCTGGACAGTTTTTTAGTAAGTTCATTAACATGGTATTTCCAGGTGAGATGTTCATCCAGAAGTACTCCTAGAAACTTGACATATCTGGTCCTTTGGATCATTTTCTTGCCAAATTTAAGGTTAATAACGTCTGATAATTTTTTCCAAGGGGAGTGAAAAAGAACAAAGTTAGTCTTGTCAATATTGAGTGCCAATTTATTACAGTCAAGCCATGATTTTACTCTACTAAGTTCTCTATTGATGGTTTTGGTGAGGCCTACGAGATAATCAGCTTCAAAATAAATATTTGTGTCATCAGCAAACAGAAAAAATGACAATAGTTTGGAAGAATTAGGTAAGTCATTAATGTAGATGAGAAACAACAGTGGACCAAGGACTGATCCCTGGGGAACACCACATGTTATATCACAGTGGTTGGAGGAGTATCCATTAATTGAAACAAATTGTTTACGGTGACTAAGGTAGGAATGAAACCAATTGAGTGTTGTGCCTCTTATATATATACCACACATAGTGAACTGCTTGATCCAGCCATTCACAGCTAAAATAATCAAATATTGATTGCAAAACCATCCCCAGCCCAGCTCTGGTATAATAAGGATAGGGGTGCTCAGGCTGTGGTGCAAAATATCAACCTAAACAGATTCTGGCTTGAAAATAGACCCAAAAAATATACCCTATATGCCCAAAAATTATACAGGCAGCATCTTAAATCTATGGAAAAGTGCCCTAACTGATAGAGTTCACTTACAGTCAAAGCAGTAGAAGCCTTTTCAAATTTCAATATTCCAAATTGAATCTCGTCTTGATTGAATTTTGTTTTCTTTGCATGAACAATTTGTTGTGGTTTTCAAGGGGAAGGAACTCCTATCGTAAGCCACTATGCTCTGCCCAACGGAAGCAACATTCAAATAAAGCGGAAGCAAATAATGAGAAGCAATATTCGAATAGTCACCTAATCATGAAAATCTATATTCATATAATTTTTGAATTTACATGGTATGCTTGTTCCGCTTTGATTATAATGTAGTTGGATATTTAAGTATTTTCATATTGATAATGTTGCCTTATTTAAATTTTGTTCGTAAATCATGTTTTTCTATATTCTTTTTAACTTTTCTCACATTTGAGACCTAAAAAATCTTCCAGAATTTCATGAACCCAAAAGAATAATTGTACAAATGACTGACCCAAAAAATAACTGTTTCCCAAATTTTAGACCCAAAAAGTAGCCCGAGCATCCATACCCTAAATATACAAGAGTACCCTCCCCCTCTGGCTCCCCTCTGGGGAATCATCAGGCCAGGTTTGTATCTAAATAACGCTCCAAATGATGTTTTGTGTTTCAATTGCAGATTCAGTTCCAGTTGCTGGCGAGGAGAGTCACAAGGAAGTGCTTGATTGCCCCAGAACTCAACTGAACTGATATCATTATCAATATTTTAGATAATATAACTGTATACGCAGTAGCGGCGCCACGGGGGGGACTGGGGGGGACTCGTCCCCCCCACTTCTCTCCAAAGTCGGTTTTCCAATTCGTCCAAATCCATAGAGATATTTTCGAAGGAGGGGTTAGGTAGTTAGATCCTGAATTTTGAGGACAAATAAGGGTGTTCCGTAGCACTAAAAAGGGCGTTTCCCAAGGATAAAAAGGGCGTGGTCCTGAAAATTTTCCCCGGGGCTCCGCCCCCGCACCCTCATTGTAGTTTGTTCCCCCAGTCGTTGGCGGCTGGCGCCGCCACTGTGTATATGTTTATAGGGTCTGCAGGGGTAAAATGGGTAGGCTTGGGTAAAATGAGTAGTGTTGACAGAGATGAGCAATATCTTATCTTTTTATCTTGAAGATAGTAATTAGATACTGAAAAAAGTAACAGTATCTTGTAATAAGATACTTTCAGCAATCAGTAACTGTATCTTGTAATTAGATAATAATTTGGCTCAATAATAGTATCTTGTAATAAGATATTTCTGAAAAACTCTTCAAAGTTACAAGATACTTGTGTGTCCATTTTCATGAATAATGAAGACTAGAAAACATTTTATAATTCAAAATGCTTTCTATGAAATTATTTCTTTACATTTTGAAGACAAAATTATATAAATCTTTATATCCAAACAAGGCTTGTTTCATTGAAAAGTCTTTGTGTTAAAAAGCACAGGACGAAACATTGAATCACAATGCCTGGTAATTCATTAACTAGCTGCACCGTGAATCCATGGACAAGAAAGCAACATCCAACAAATCTGGATTCTCATATAAGAATGCTCCGACGATCCGCATCCCCAGTGCGCTACTACTCAGCAGATATGGATACTTTTGGAAAATGATAAAATGGTGTGGATTTAGACTCGCGTTTCTTCACCCAAAAGAAAATTCACGAGGTAATGAAATATGAAATAGTTGTTATAAAGTCAAAAAATACGCTGCATAGGAGCTATGCAATATGTCCCCACAATAAGGAGGCATGAGGAAATTTTCAAATGCTTCAGGAGTGGCCAATTACACTTGATTAGGCGGCATCGTTGAGGTACTTATGCACAACGAAGTGAAAATGTGCTACCCATACAGCATAATATTAGGAGACATTGGTCATGTGCCCTTGGGTAAAGTATCTTGTAACTAGTATCTTCAAACGTTATCTTAGATACTTTTTTTAAAGTAACTAGTATGTTGTAATAAGATACTTCTTTCGCGAGTAACAGTATCTTGTATTTGAAGTTTTGTAACTCTTTTCGTTGATGAAAAATTTGTTCCGTTTAGGCTTTTGTCCAGAAAATTTCAAACATTTGAATAAATAAAGTGACATGAATTTGGGCAAGTGCATTATAAAGATGGCATATGACTATTAAAAAATATAAAATATAATGTCTTTCATGGTTACAAAGTAGTGAACTCTGTTCAAATTATGTTCAGTGTTTGTTTCGCTCATCTTCATTCAAGTTGAACTCCTCTCCAATTGTATTATAGGCACTGGCAGGTAGTGGTGGGCATTTTTTCAAGCTTTCCATGGATCAGCTCGCATAAACCTGAAAAGATAGGAGAAGTTGTCATCTTTGAATAGGCATGTAAAACTGGGCATAAATGAGAGGGATATACAAATGTAGACAGCTAACTGTTACGTTTTTGGATGCCAAAACCTAGTGCCACCTTCAATTTATGCTTGGGTATGAAGCAGCTTAGTCTTGGAAGCTGCTGGCAATGAGCCTATCAACAATCAGGATGTCAAGAAATAAAGTTTTGCGTAGGGTTTCAGATGTAATTATTAACTTATTCAAGAACTATTTACACAATACATGCTTAAATATGATCGTCATCAATGTTTTAGCGTATGTTTGTATTTTAGGGATAATCATATCAATTTTATTATATTTTGTTACAAGAATTGTCATCCATGATATTGTTCACGATAAGTGGCATTGTACATATGGACTAAAAGATTAAAATTTTGAATTCTCCTTATATGCATCTTCTTTGATCCATAATTTCCATGTGTTTGCGGTAGGTTTTTATACTGGTCTGCCAGCAGGTCAATTGTCCATGGAGTTTAGCAAACTGGCTTGAATCCAGGATCATTTGTGACACATGCAGGTGGCTCCCCAAGCTCCTTGAGAATTCTGCACTGATTCACTACAATGACACACTTTTCAATTTCTTGTCAGCACTGACATTCCTATGCATTATCAAGTAGCTCAATTTTGCAGTTGCACCATCTGCACCTAGAAAAATTGCAAAAGTTGAACAAACCATAACAAAGGTAGCAAGTGAGTTGGGGGAAAATAGGGCCTAAAATCTGTCCAAGTGGTATGCGTGTGATATGTGTCAACCATACATTTGAATGTGCTAATTATCAAGCTTAGCCCAAAATATAAATTCAAAAGTAAATTGTTTATATTCTAACAAGATATGAACATAGCTAAAGCTTCATGAGTCTTTTATTAGGGCCAGGCCTAAAACTAATAAACAACTCGAAACACAATTGAATATGACAAAAATAAACCACAAATTTGCGAGGGAACTAACAGATCTAGGTTTCCCCATCAAATTTGGTCAAAACTGCAAATGAAACGTGGTTATTTGCTCTGTATAGCGGCTGTATCTATTTTTCGTGAGACCACTCAGTTTAGGCCGGAGACACCGTACCGCCATATTTATGAGATGACCAGCCACAAGAAGGTCAGCTCAAGCTGGCCTAAAAAGTAATCATGGGGTCTACAATGGTAAACTTACCATGCATCCAACGGTTCTGTTCCATGCAAGCGTCTACCGAGTCTTTCCAGCCGTTCTGCCTCTTCTCTGCACTGTTGATTATAATTCTGCAGCCATTCTTCGTCTTCCAGAAGGCTCGTTCATGTATGGACAAACGAAATCGACTCGACACCAACCGCAACGCAAAGTCTAGGCCTAACCCTAACCGCGTTCTGCATTTGGATCTTCTACATCCCACATCGAGAGAAAACTCCGAAGATGTGTCGCTCAATCCTCAATCTTTGGAGATACCAGAGGAGTTCCTGGTATTCGACATTTTGTTTAAGAATATACAGAGATACAGATAGAGACGTAGAATGATACCGATGTCTCCATCGCGTGCGAACTTTTTAACTGTTTGCTTCTTCCTGTCTCTCCAGGGATGAGTTTGTTATGACTCAGTTTACGTCACGACTCGGCTAGTTCCAAACTTCTATCGTCGCGCGGTTTTTAGATGGAGTGCACTTTTTCAAAGCCCCCAAATCGACCTTTTTGTACCCCGCTGATTAAAAATATTACTTCCATCGGATTCCTCATATTTTGAAGTTGAAAATATCAAAAAATAGCCTGTGCTTTGATCTGCCCTTTAAGATTTGCGACAGATGTCTGCAAGTATTAGAAAGTTAAATTATAAATTCTTTTCAAATACAATCTCCTATCCGGATCTACGACCTTGATTTGGAGTCCGCCTGACAACCAAACTTGTAACAAACAATAGTAAATGCTTGTTCTGAACGTCGCATCTGTGCTTACGCATATGAAAAATCGAGCTTTGCGTCGTTGGTGTCTGTTTTGCGTCTCCATGCGTAAATTTGAACATAAGCCAGCATATCGCAGTTTAACCATTGTTTATCTATTGTTTAGCCTTATCAATGTTCAACCATCCGCGCTATACCTTGAGTTTGTTTTGGAGGGTATTTTAAAGATTAGCTGCTGCTCCGCAGCGCAAATCAACTATAACTATTTCTGTATGTAGGCTAAGAGCCTGTTACAGATCTCTGGAGCGACTTCACCCCGGACAGACCATAATATCACACCGACAGCCCACTCACGTCAGAATAGCCAAACTTGACAAGCCAAGTATAACACCAACACTGGCTTAAACAAATTGAACTGTCGGGAAAAACAGTCTGTCCTGGCCAAAGCCACCCCACTACGCATCTTACATTCTCAAAAATGATGTTGTTATCTTAATTTAAACTTTTGAAAAACTATTTTCTGTACAACAGGAATATTTCTTGTCCCCAAATAAATCGTCTAACAGGTTCTTGAAAGAATTCAGTGTGCCTGCATTCACTATGTTATGTGGTAGCTTATTCCATAAACTATTGATCCTCAGGCTGAAAAATCTCTTCCTTGCATCCTTTCTACAGCGTTCTTTAACAAGTTTTAAGTTGTGACCACGAGTTCTACTATCTTCTTCAATATGAAACAGGCTTTCTGTGTCATAATGATTATGCGTATATTTGTAGACTTGAATAAGATCACCGCGCAATCTTCTGTACAAAAGACTTGGCAGCTTGAGTTGTCTCAAATGCTCTTCATACTCCAGTTCTTTTAGGCCTTCGACTAACTTGCTGGCTCTCCTTTGAACGTTTTCTATTAACTGCACGTCTTTGACATACCACGGTGACCATACAGTATTTCCATACTCGAGATGGGGTCTTACCAAACTCTTAAAAAGGCTATTGAACATATCTCCATTCATGTAACTAAAAGAACGTCTTGTCATTCCACTTAACCGGTTTGCTTTGCCTGAAACAATCTCGGCATGATTGCTAAACTTAAGGTCTCTGTCGACATTCACTCCTAAGTCTTTCTCACACTCAGTAAAGCCTGGTTTCCATATGATCTTTTGTGTCGTTCCTGTCGCTCCCGTCGCTGAAAAAACGTACCAGCGACCGTATATATATATATAATCGATTTATTTAAAGTTGGCAACTTACATNCTGAATTGGGTAGGAAAGAATAGGAATCGAGTAACCACAGGCCCGTAGGAGCGTTTTTGCGATTGGGGGGGGGCACTGTCTCGCGCTGAAATTGGGGGTCTAGGGGCTAAGCCTCAGAAAATTTTTTGGCCACGCCCTTTACTTTGGCTTAGAAAACATCTCCCGATCCCATTTTTCCATTTCTAAAATGAAAATTTAGACGAATTTCGTAGGGATTTTTCTATAAATCTGCACCTACAGCAAAAATTGTTGAGGGTACACATTCTCTACTTTGGCTTAGAATGCATTTTTCAATCCAATATTACCCTGGGTGCCAGACACATATAACCGAAGGGAAATCTTTCTTTCAGAGTGGGTCTGGTACCCACCGTACCCATTGGTTACCCACATTAAAATCGAAACTCGGACAATTTGCAAAATTCTTGCCCCATCCAACTTATACCCGAGCAATTTTTCATGTTTCTCCTCATTTTCGAGAGAATTTCAAGAACGTGAGGGATGCAAACGCCAGCTACAACTAAACTAAGATAAGAAATGCTTTCAAAGGGCACTACTTTGGTTTTAGTTGAATTCTTCAGTCAATTTTATTTAACAAAATGAAAGAAAAAGTGCAAATTTTGGAAATTATTGGGGGGGGCCCGGGTCCGACCGGCCCCAATAGGCGCTACGGGCCTGGTGACCAATACGTTCGTTACAAGAACTTACTAATTGCTGAAAATGATTTTTTATGCGCTTCGTGTAATTTAGCTGGAAAGTACTTACCATCATCAAATATGTCAAGTTTCATTTCTTTAAACCTGAAAAAATACCAACAGGTTATGTTTGAGGACAACGGCTGCGGATTTTGAAACGTAAGAGTTGTTTTAGAATGCAGATGCATGTTAAAAGAATCAAGGATTCTTGTTTAAAATAGCAGCTAGATTGAAACATTATTGTGCAAATTATTTGTCGGTGAACATGGCAAGTATCGCTTGCAAACTGGAGACTAAAAAGAAATGCTCCTGGAATAGATCATCGAGGACCAGCATTTTAACACATATCAAAGTGCAATATCTTTCAGACTCACATTTCGACAACATCTTCATCTTTCAAATAAAGAAATCTTGTAGTGATTGCAAACTGTTTCACCTTTTGAGAGAGAAAAGCAAATTTTTATTATCTTTCTATTGATCATTTAGAACAAGTCAATGACGTAAGGGAGGCAGCTGGGGCCTTTAACAATTTCAGGTTGGGGACACCTGGCTTTAAAGAAAGGAGGGCAATAAAGTTCAGTGCTCTTCTGCAAATACACTTTTTTATAAGACCTTCAAGGCTGAGATTTTGACTAAATTTACGAACATATATCGAGACCACATGCACAAAACTTAAAAACGTTCGAGGTTTAACCAAAAAATCTACGTTCTTATAAAGAGTTCAGAGTGTAGTGCGTCTTGTTAGGATAGCTACAAGAAACGTAGCTGCTAGCATGTATCTAGCTGGTGTAATTTGGCACAAATCAACTGCAGAAAAAGCTCCTGTGTGAGGATTCTGAGGAACTGACTGGCGACTGATGAAGCCAACTTTATGATGATATCAATAATGTTTTCTTCAAAAGCAGCCCGGAACACTTGCACTGTCCACGAACGGAGACTTTTCAAATGTTTCAATGAAGCAAAGATTTATAAAAATCGTATTTCCGCATTCAAGACCACCCTGGTTTTGGCTAATATTCTGCACGCAGGCTAGATCCAGGTCTATAAGTTATACAACGCCTTCTATTAATTTCCATTCTTTAATTCTCCAATGCAAAAATGCATTCTCCTATCGATAAACAATGGACTCCACCACGCACGTTTTAGTTCATGCTGCTTGCAAATTCTTGTTTTTGGGAAAACAAGTTGGTTTTTTTGTCCCCCTCCGCCATAATTCTCCTTCTTTGCACAAAACATATTGTTAGTATACCGGGTGTCCCAAAAAAGTATACAGATTTGGTTAACCCTAACGATCAGAATTTAGCATGAATCAATCCGAAATAATTTTTAAAACATTACTCGATAGTTAACTTGAACATAGATACCTTGTTTGTCGACAATGGTGCTTTGAGAGTAGATATATTAATCTTCAAAGGACAAATTTGCCTCCACCTCCAAACCAGAGCTTTTGCGTTTTGGCCTAAGCAAATTCTTACAGCACAGCGAATAAATCAACAATAATTTGAACCAGGAGGAGAGAAATTAAAAACTGCACAACAAATGCGTTTCACAAAATATATTTTACGTGACGATTATCATCAAGGGAGCTCCGAAGTAAACTTTATTCATTTTAAGTGAAACAAATTGTGGATATTGCTTAGGCCAAAACGCCAAAGCTCTGGTTGGGAGGTGGTGGCAAATATGTCCTTTGAAGATTTATATCTATACTCTCAAAGCACCAATGTAGACAAACAAGGTATCTATGTTCAAGTTAACTATCGAGTAAAGTTTTAAAACGATTTCTGATTGATTCATGCTAAATTCTGATCGTTAGGGTTGACCAAATCTGTATACTTTTTTTGGGACACCCGGTATATAGAAAAGTTCGAAGCAAAATGTTACAGATTCTATAGGAGGAAATATTTGTCAGATTTGTCACGTAGGAAAAAGTTTAAAATTTATTCTATAGGAGGAAATATTTGTCGGATTTGTCACGTAGGAAAAATTTTAGAATTTATTCTATAGGAGGAAATATTTGTCAGATTTGTCACGTAGGAAAAAGTTTAGAATTTATTCTATAGGAGGAAATATTTGTCGGATTTGTCACGTAGGAAAAATTTTAGAATTTATTCTATAGGAGGAAATATTTTTCAGATTTGTCACGTAAGAAAAAGTTTAGAATTTATTCTATAGGAGGAAATATTTTTCAGATTTGTCACGTAGGAAAAAGTTTAGAATTTATTCTATAGGAGGAAATATTTGTCGGATTTGTCACGTAGGAAAAATTTTAGAATTCATTCTATAGGAAGAAATATTTGCCAGATTTGTCACGTAGAAAGAAGTTTAGAATTTATTGAGCTCATTGAGGATCATTGAGTATTGGCAGACATATTTCTGAGATATATCTGATCGGAAAAGTTTTGAATTTATTGTGTTAGCATTACAAATTACTTGCTCTATAACTGTGCCAAGTTACACCCCCTCTGAAAACAGCCTTAGACTAATCATAATTCAATATAACTTGGCACAGTTATAGAGCAAGTAATTTGTAACATGTAGCACAATTTGTGTGTGGTTGCCACGCCCTATGACGTCACAGTGACGTCATAACGTTGAAAATTGACGAAAATCAGGTTCTCAACTTAAATTTGAGTTTAAAGAAAATTTTGCAGGAAATGTATGTGGTTTTTGGNAGAAATGTATGCGGTTTTTGGTCTATTTTGTCAGAATACTTGCTGAAAAATGTTATTTTATTGTAAATAGCGATTTTGGAATGTTATTTTGGTAGAAATTATTCAATTCTGATGACGTAATTTATGTTATAAACTTGTTCCATGTAAAAATAAATGAAAAGAAGCGGCAAAATGGTGATAATCCATCACAAATGCATCATTGGAGTGTTTTTAATTGAAAAAGTTAGACAAAATTCAAAAAATTTGCTAATTGTTCCAAAATGGCGGCCAAAATGACGTCATAATCAAAAAATGCTGACGTCATCAAACTCCAGAAATTCTGGTATCAAATTAAAGCCCTTTGTTTGCTAATTCGTTTGATATATAATGCTTCATAATTTAATCAAATCTTGCCCTTGAAATCGTCAAAAACAACGATTTTGCTGTTACCTGCTTCCAAATATGGGCATGTCACGTGACCTGTGAGGTCTATTGCTCAACTTTTTTTCATCTAAAGGTAGCTAATAGATAATTGATAAAAGTCGGGAAGGTTAGGGGGACATAGCTGATGTCGTTGAAAAACGCTGCAAGAAAAACCTCGAGGGGGGTGGATTCCACCCCGCCCCATATGGATTACGGTTTTAAAGTTCAAGAAAAGCTAACTTAGATATGAAATTTTGTTTGGTCGAAATCGGTCTTTTCGTTCCAAAACTACGAGAGATTTTAGTAAAATGTTGTTTCGCAAGTTTTTTAAAATAGGCCGTCAATTAGATTCATATTCATGTACGCGTGACCTTCTAAACCATGACAAAATTATTGTTTCTACAAAAACTAATACAATGCATGCATTGTGTTAGAGAACAAAAGGGAAAAATAATCTTACTTATGTTGTATCCCTTGAAGACTAGCTATTTAATTGTCATTGTTAGAAAGCTGAAAATTCTTGTAATAGGGATACTTCTCAACAAAATATAGCAAATAAATAAGGAAAAAAAGACCAATTTTAACAAACTAAGTTTCTATAACTAATTTAATCTTTCTTGTGCAATATAAAACTTCAACAATTCCAATTTGACTTATTTTTCACCAGAATACGGCTTGTTGAAAGCCCCATGTTTTTCTGACTCACTTGCTATAATTACAATTTAACCCTAATTTAATAGGGCTTTTTTGAACAAACATAGCCGGGGAGTGCTTTCCACGCCCCCCTCTATAAATCGCCTTAAGCCGCCCTTACACGGTCAGATTTCGTCGAATTCGATAAATCGAATCAGTTTTGCTTCAGATTTATCGAATCGAATGCGAGCTCTTACACGGTCAGATTTAATCGAAGTCCATTTCTGATCACACTTCCCAAAATTGAGCGGAAAATGGACGAGGAGGTTGCTTCAGCTACAATAATAGCAGCTTTGGTCCTAAAAATGCAAAAATAAGGAAAACATCGCGCAAAATCGACAAAGGAATAGCTGTTGCAACGCCCAGTCAATGCTATCTTGAAAGGGTGCTTTGAAAGACTTGCGTTTCAACAAGGAACAGGACTACAACAAATTACCCAAGGATGACTGTTGAAGATTTTGAAGAAATTCTTGAAATAAAAGCCTCTGTTTATTCATTTTCTTGAAGTTAGGCACCGCCGACGCCATTTTGCTTGCATGTGGTTTGAGGGTCAAAAGAATTCCGTAATTTTCAAAGCATTGCAATGCGGAACCATGACGTAAGAGCAGACGCGAGGAAAAATTCCATTCATTTGCCATTCGATAAATCGAATGGAATAGAACAGGTCCGATTCTTGCAAAATCGAATTCGACAATCTGACCACAGCATCAGTCATCCGATTTTTGCGTTTACACGGTCAGATTTTGTCGAATTGGACAAATCGAATTCGATAAATCTGACCGTGAAAAAGCGGCTTTAGACTAATGGGAAATCGTTCAAACCTGGCAAGGGCGTAGTACTAACCATTCTTAGCTGATTGGCAGCTTTGGGTGTGGCCACCTCATTACATAATATGACGTCATAGTGTTGAAAAATGTGAAAATATATACTTCTCCAGCTAATTCGTTCTAAAAACGGAAAAATGTCATATGATTCGCTATTTTTCATCTTAATTGCCGTATTATTCATTCCTAATTCATAAAATTGGAAGAAAATGACCCATTTTTTTATGACGTTACAACCACGAAGTGGGTTTTACAACCAAAAAATTGATAATAACTTGATCAAAATGCAAAACGCAATTCTATGCATTTTCTACAACTTCCGCTTGAAAGAACTTCAAATTTTGCAAATTTGAGACAAAATGGCAGCACATGTGACATCATCATTTAAAAATGCTGATGTGAGCAAATTCCATTGTTGTTGATAACAAATGAAAGCTATTTGTTTGCTGATTCTTTTAAGGTATAATAACCAACATTTCCAACTAATTCTGGTTGTAAAAATATAAAAAACAATGAATTGTTCAATACCAACTTCCAAATATGGTAGTGTTATCTGTCACGTGACTCCCATTGTTCAAAAAAAATATTTTCAAAATGTAGCTAATAGATAATAAATAATTGTCGGAAAGTTAGAGAGTCATAGCTCATGCAGTTAATAAATTCTCTGCAAGAAACAGCCAAGCGGGGGTGGAAAACACCGCTCCATCCTGTCAAATTAGGGTTAAACGGAATGACATTAAAAATTTATTATTACAAACCTAAAAGCAGCCAACAGAAATGTTTGTTTAAACATTTTCAGATTGAATTTTTGTCCAGTTTTTGACACAATATTCATTTTGGTTTTTTTCCTGCACTGGAAACATGTTCTTTTCAAAAACACGTCCATATGGACCAATATGGAAACAAGAGTGCATTGAACTTTTTCGTCTATATGCCTCAATTGCCATTTTTAACTTCGGGTGTTTCTTAGAATAGATTTCTAACTTTTGCCTGTAAATTTGTTTATAATTGCTAGATCCTTTTTTTCTTCTTAAACTTAAGATATAATTATTTTGATGGAAAGATTATTCATACATGCATAAATGAATACAAAGAAAGTGCTAAGATCAATCAGTTGAGGCATAGTGATTAGACAAGTCCTTCTCGGAATCTTCAGGTTGTATCTAGTAGTGATTACTTCGATGTTCTACTCAGTCTACTGTTGACCTAGACTAATTACCTCAACCGCAATAAAACACGAATTTCAAGCTTTTTAATATAGGTGTACTGGGAATGGTGCTGATATGGGCCACGTTTTTGCCCTCGACATCAGAGCGAGGTACATCAATTTCTGGCCGATTTCTCGAATAGTTTCATTATGATTCGTAGTTGTAGCGATTATCAATTCATCAAGGAGCGAAACCACGACGATTGAAATAAGTCTACTGTTGACCTTCGAAAAAGGCAAAAGAAAGAAAATGGACGACAGAGAAACTGCATTCATGCAACTATACCAATGTGTTATATCATAATATACCCTTGCACATACAGTAAAACAGTAGGATAATATAATACCAATTAAATACATTACGAAAAAAAGCTCTGATTTAAAGAAAGGATTCCGCTTACGCCTTTGTGAGTCATGTCTTTGTGAAACACTACAAGGAGCCAAATCTTGATTGGTTTATAAGTCAAATACATTTCCGCAACTGAGCCAACCACACTGCGTAACGCCCTGGTCAAACGAGCAAACATTGTTCATTTCATTTAGTTGGCCAAAATCGGTCATATCGCTCTCAAAAAATTACAAGCCATTGGATGAAAATGATTATTACCTTCGAATGTTTGAAAGTAGAACTAAAATCCTTAATCAATTCAGCTTGACGATACGACAAAAACTGTGAAGGAAACAGCTCAACAGAGTCCCAAGTGTATAAACTATAAAAGATGCCCTTTACCTGAAAGAGAATAAGACAATTAAAAATAATTATATTTTGGTAACTGTGCGGCTGAGTTTTCATAAAATTGCTTGTTGCTTGAGAACGGTACTTTCGATTTTGCCCAACAAAATTTGTGCGTCTAAGTTGACATGTGAGCAATGCATTAAGTATTAGTTTGTAGGAATTTGATTTAGGGAGCTACTGGCTCATAAACGTCCAAACATAATTTGACTCACCCGGTATATTTCGTGTCTGGGAAGGGTATCTTTGGGAAATTTTGGGGAGGCTGAGACACTTAAAACAACATTATCTATCTACAGGAAATATTTTCTAAGTGCATCAAAAAAACTATAAGTTTGTGAATTAAACTATAAGATCGTGAATTATGAAAGGATCGTTTCTACAAACAAAGTTTGTTACAAAATACTACACTACCGCTGACTAGTTGAGCTTGGTTCACACCATAGCTCGGGGGTAATTTAGAATGTTGGTGGTACGGGGATGTGCCATTTTTAGGGGTACTATTTTCTAAAAGTTGCGGGATTATGGGTATCAGTTTCATACATTTTGCCGAATTATGGGTCCTTTTCTGGGGAAAACTTTCCAAAAGAAATGTGCCAAATTGTGGCCCAGACTTGGATCAACTTTACCAAAATATGATCCTAAAATTCTGATGAAAGTTGTGGAATTATGGGTAACAATTTTCGGTCAAAATGGCAAATGATATAGGAAGATACCCCCTGAGCACAAGAGTTAAAACGCGTTGGAGATGCATTAGGAACGCCTTGGAGAAAGCGCTAGCAATTATTTTTGCTTCCATTTTAACACTTTGCTGGGGCCTTCGAAGATGTACTGACGCATTTGGATGGAATCAAAAGCAGGGAGATTAAGTTAAGTTACTTAATCTCCCTGGTCAAAAGGTTTGATTCCAACGCGATAAATCACCAAAAAACTCGTTAAAATGAGTTTAGAAAATGCGTTATCACAATTCTAAACGTTTTTTCTGTAGTACGAACCAAGCTGCTCAAGGACAAAGATTCCTGCTCAGCAAAGGAAGTTGCAACCATTTTTTTTATTCTTTCGTTCGAACTGGGATCACTCAGTGGAAAATTCCCCCAGACTTGCGTGTTCAATATTCACTTCAATTCTTGCCTAGCAAAGAATTTGGGCTAAACATAGACGTATTACAGTTCGTCATAGATATCGTTCCTTACACGTATATATTTGAACCATGCCTGTTCGCTAAGCCGATGACTCATAAACAAGTTATGCGAAAATGAGGATAAAATGAACGAAAAAATCCCTGTTTGAGCGAAAAAATTTAATTGAATACATAGGTATGTAAAAGAGTTTTCGGAATTGCCAGCGACAACAGGGATGAATTGTAATAAGTCTAGGAAAATTTCTACAAAAACAACGTTTTTAGTAACTCCCTGACAATGGCAAGACATGTTTGTCCTCCCTGAAACGAAGGCTGTATCACTCCCTCAAAAGGCCTGCAGGGGTTCTTTGGAGTAAATAGATTTCGACAGGACCTCAGGATATCCAGGGGAAAAGAAAGATCTTTGTTGCAAGTGTATGAAATTTCTAGGGAGTGATATACCTTGCCGAAAAAAAGACTGTCTGCACTTTGAAGAAAAGAACATCTAACTAAATTCAAAACAACAAAAGGGTATTGATTTGGCGCACAGCGCATGCTCTTTATTTCCGAACTGTAAGCAAAATGTTTTCGTTCGGCAGGCGTCGATTCCTTGAAAAAGATCGCAAGGATGGTGAATGCATCTTACATTTGATTTAATGACTTGAAAGGTACTTCAGGTACTTTGCTATTATTAACTATGCAAGATTTTTGATATCTTGATTAGTTTCAGAATTACGGCGTCATCTATCTTTCAACCAGTTTTGACGTTGTGACGTTAACAAATTGACATATCGTAAACCCAGAAGATCAACAGATTTCTGCTTACCGTCATATTGTAGACTTTCATAAATTGTGCCTTTCTTCAAGATTGTACCACTTTTTTCTATCAATTTATGATTTAGAGCGATTTTTGATTTAATTCAAAACCTTTAACGAATACTTTCAATATAAATTGTGTTTTTACATCTACGCTATTTGATGGTACTAAATTCATTTATCTATTATATTGTCGTTTGATTTTCAATATAAGAAAACGCTGTAACTCTGCAAATAATCAAGACATCAAAAATTTGCATAATGAATTACAGAAAAATACCTGAAAAGCAATCAAATCAAACGGAAGATGCATCAACCATCCGTGCAATCTTTTTAAAGTTTTAAGTCCTATGACGTACAGCAAGGCCATACGAATGAAGACAAATTATGTTTGATATCTACAATTTGTGCACGAATAAAAAAATACTTACAAGATCTACGCAGAACTCGGGAGCAAATGTCGTAAGCAAAGTGTCCCGAATAAAACTATACTTAAGCAATATGCGCTCGTGTGTGCCTAGCTTGAACCAATGAGGATTCTACAAGTGCCCCAATTATTTAACAGTCTCTTACTTACTACCAGATCTACTTACCATTGTATGTGAAGTGCTATGCCACACGTAATTTTTATAAGAAACTCTTTGTACGAGATTCAACTGTCGGACTACTAAAAAATAAAAACTCAAGTACTGGGAAAAATTATTTAAGCAGCTATTTCTCTTAGTTAAGAAAATCCTTAGTATATGTTTACTTTATTTTCACTTGTTTTCTGTATACTATGAAATTGCATGGCATTGATACAAATGTTTTTACAGCACATAGCTGCAGATCTGCCTCGACTTCAGCGGCTAAAGTATCTGGCCTCTCTTTGAGTGAAATTTTAAAATCTTCTGGAAAGGTTCTTGAGTAATGTCTAAACGTTGGAAAGGATAAAAAAAACTTCGTTTTGGAATGTTCACGAGGGCACAGGAAGTAAACATGAAGATTGTCATGGAAGTCGTAAGACACTTGCAACAACTCTGAGTACTCAAAATCTGATAAGTTTAAGAAACTTTCAGTACTGACTCAAATTCTTAGTTTCTTATAAAAAAATACGTGTGCGTGCTGTTACTTAGTGTACATGATGTAAACAAATGACCACTGATTACTACAGCAAGCAAACTAATTCCACATCACTGATCATTGATACGGTGGAGGTGCACAAGCTTCCTGCTGCTTTTCTGCACCACCTGGTTGACTATATGTCATGGCTGTCGGGTTAGCTGGCTGCATCTGTCCGGCAGAAGTGGTGTACGCCATCTAGAAGTTAACAAAGTGATAAAGTCTCTTTTGTTTGATTGTTTGATTGATTGTGTTTGATTGATTGATTGAATGAATGAATGCCTCGGATNAAATTCTTAGTTTCTTATAAAAAAATACTTAGTGTACATGATGTAAACAAATGACCACTGATTACTACAGCAAGCAAACTAATTCCACATCACTGATCATTGATACGGTGGAGGTGCACAAGCTTCCTGCTGCTTTTCTGCACCACCTGGTTGACTATATGTCATGGCTGTCGGGTTAGCTGGCTGCATCTGTCCGGCACAAGTGGTGTACGCCATCTGGAAGTTAATGGACAACTGATTAACAAAGTGATAAAGTCTCTTTTGTTTGATTGTTTGATTGATTGTGTTTGATTGATTGATTGAATGAATGAATGCCTCGGATCTACATTGAAATCCAAATTCATTACGTAAAACATCACCACCCCTACTGGCAACTCATCCCAAGGACTGTAAGATTTCTCCGAAGAGAAAAGCATACAGAACTTTTTAGGATAACACAGAACAGAACTCAGTTTTCAGAGCAATACCCACTTCTAATTGTCGAAATTTGCCTTTGTATCCACTATCCACTTAATTGAGGATTTTTATCATGGTTTTTGCCGAAAAGTGATCTGAAAGCTGCAAATTCCGTGCATATAATTTTGCAAATACGCGTAGAAAACCAATCCATGTGTGGCTGAGAGCAATGCAAGCTCTTGGGATTTAGCTCCACATCATATCGCGGTAAAGGGTGCATTTCAAATAACCCGACATCTTGTGTAGTTTAAAATTTTGGAGCAATGAAAAAATGCAACTTTAGATCCTAAAAAAAGAGATCATAATGAGTGCGTAAAAAATGAAGATTAAAGTCTGAAGAACCGAAACTTTGTGGACATTTGTACCGAAAGTTTGTCTCAAATTAGATGTCATGTGAGGTTTGCGATAGCGCAAAGTTACTCGTGCAAAACACTTCAATTGTTGTTATTCGCGGGCATTTTCATGTGATATCTAATTTCAGGCTGACTATAAATGTCTTCCTAATAGGACTCGAAAGTTTACATCAATGAAATCCTGCATTTGTTCTGAAGATGAGGGATTTTTGGAAATTTTCCAAAGAAATAGCTAAAGAAATTTAGGTGATGTTTATATGGGGGAGGGCTAGCCCTCTTTGCCTGAGATATCATCTTCCGCTCTAATCCTTTACAATGTTATTTTTTCTTTTATGCGAGAGGAGGGGGAGAGCCCTCCTAGGCCATATCTCCGTATTAAGTATCCAAGATCTTGCCTGAGAGGGCTAGAAACTTCTTATATAAACGCAATCAAGAGGGCTAGCCCTCTGGTGAAAACGATAGCTCTTAATGCAGAACAAGATGATTCGAATTGTTGACGCCATCGTATCAAGCCTTCCCAAAAGGGTTAGCTCTCTTGATATGTTTCATTTGAACGCAAAATAAAATCCAGCCTTCTTAGGAGGGCTTCCTATTAACAGTACTTAAAGCAGTGGCGTATTGCAGTTTAGGGCAACTTAGTTCGAGAACTAAGGGCCCCTGACTAAAAGAGACCCTAAAAGAATTTAATCATAGGCTGTGAATTGTGGCCATATAGCTGCAAAAGGCTTCTTGAAACAATTGTTTGAAGCCTATCTCAAAAGCCCTTGCTAGCATTTAGAATCTTTCAACTCAATTTCTTTTTCGTCTACCTTCACTATACCTTCCCTCATTATGCTTTGTGGCTCAGATAGTTGACATATTCTCTGAAGTTATCTAATTCGAGAACTCTTGGCCTAATGATTGAATCATAGTTAGCTTTTTTTTCAAAAAAATTACCCAGGCCCTCCACTCCCCCCTTTGAGCTAGCTTCGCTTTTCTCTCTGTCTCTACAAATTGACCGCTCCACTCCACAGTCACAGCATAAGGGCCCCTATCACTAAAAGTTCCTAAGGGCCCCGATCACTAAACGTTCCTAAGGGCCCTGAGCGTCTCCGATACGCCACTAAAAGGGGCTCCGTCTTATTCTAATTCTTATTCAAAATAAGTTTTCAGTGTTCTATACCTCTCAATAATTCTTATATTCATTTGGAGATTCTTTAACAATTTCTTGAAGATTCATTAAAAGGCATGTACTGTAAAAATCTTACCTTTGGGTTTCCACCAGGCGGTGCTGTGGTGTATGCTTGTGAGTATCCTTGAGGAGCACTGCTGACAGTGGTACTGTATGCTACTGTCATACCACCAGACATAGGAATTTCAGCCGGTTGATTCAAACACTATAGAAAAAGAAATCTAAAAGCTGAAATGCTCCAAATCCGTGGGCTATTGTGAAGTTTCTGTAAAGTTAGTAAAAGATGCAGCTAGAATTTTATGTAAGCTGCTAGCCGCTACACTCAACTCTTCATTTGAAATGGTTATTTTTCCAGATTTATAGGAAGTAGCTAGAGTGACCTCTATGTTCAAGTCAGGTTCGAAAAACAACATGAATAATTACAGGCCTATATCCGTGCTATCTGTATTGTCGAGATTGCTAGAGAAACTTGGACATGATCAGTGGCGAAGCTAGCGGTCATGCTGGTCATGCTCAGCATGACCAACAATTTTCAGAGATATGAGTATTTTTGTTATACAAAAAAAAATAATTTTTCCAAAAAATTTCTTTAAAAATCGTTCACATCGATGTCATAGAACCATCACATCATAACCTACCACTTTCCGGAGTTTGATACCTTGGTCCCCTGTGTTAACTCATGCTCGGTTCGGAGAAGCACGACTTATCATAGGGTTTCTATACTAATTCTGTTGCTTTCGCTGCAGATGATAATCCATGCAAGTAAAATTTCGCTGTTTTCCGTACTGGTACCCTATGTTACATCATGCTCATCCTGAGAGAGCATGAGCTGGGTCATCATAATAATAAACATAGCGCGATTTGATTGGCTGAATCCGATCTTACGCATGCCTATTGCGCCAGTTTTCAACCCTTTGTCATGCCCATTTTCAAAAGCAGGAGGTTGTTGTTGTTGAGAAATGTTGATGAAAAAAGATTTTGCCTGGGATTTCACTGCGACTGACGGGCCTAATGGTACAAGTACAAGCATAATGGTACAAGTTATAATCACGTTTCCATTCGGGGGAGTACGAAGATTCATTGGAATTTATTCCTGAGGGAGACATTCCCAGCTATGGAGGAGGTCTTTTGCAGCAAGACATGTCAGCGAGCAGAAGGTGATTGTCAACCAAAAGCCAACTTGAGCCAACTCCGATGCTTGTTCTGAAGACGAAAAACAGGTCGTTCCAAGAAGTCTGGTACACAAAAAAAGATTGGCTGTGTGGGAGCGAAGGTATGAAACGCTTTTTCTGTTGGCCGTGTTTGCTATTTCCACCTCTTCGAGCTTCTCAACCATGGGCTGAAACCACGTTTCCTCTCTGACTGCCAAAAACACGAGAGAGAGAGAGAGAGAGAGAGCCAGGTCTCATATGGAGGCCTACAAGATGTGGAAAACCTTCGAAAGCTTCGAAATCGAATGTTTTGTTTTCGAGAGCCAGAAGAGATGAGATTGAACGTCATAATTAAGAGGTGAGGCAGAACAGGGAGATGTTAAACACTCTTTCTGAAGCTGTCCTTTATGTAGCTAAGCAGGAATTCCCATTTAGGGGCCTCTCAAAAGGGCCCTGGAGGAGATGTTTTTACAGGTGTTTCTCCAAATATTCAAAATGATCTGATTGAATGCATAGATAGATATGATAAATCAGGATCAAATTGACAAGGAAATCCAAGAATGCACCTTCCTTACTATCCAGGTTGATGAAACAACAGATGTCACAAAGGAACAACTGAGTGCAATTATTCGCCTGGACAGAAATGGAGAAATAGTTGAAAGGTTTTTAAAATTTGTCAATGTAAGTCAAGATGCAATCTGCAAGATGCACCTGCAATCACTGCCATTGTCAAGGAAATTCTAAACAGAACTTTCTTGATTGTGCAGTATTATCATAATTTGTTACTTGTTAAGGGAACTACTGACCAATCATATCTATTCATTCAATCAGATCATTATTCAAGTGCTTCAATTTATTACTGGTAAAAGAAATTTCAAGAGAACTTTCCTGATTGTGCAGTATTATCTTAATTTGTTACTGGTTAAAGGAACTTTCCAAGAGAACTTTCCTGTTTGTTCAGTATTATCATAATTTGTTGTTGATCAGAAGAACTTCCTCCCACAACAGCCAATCTTCTTGCAAGATCAATTTTAATGCAGTTTGATTACCCCCAGTTTTACTGTTGCCAATGAGCTGGTGGGGTTCCTTCTGCTTAAAAAAGGAAAACTCAAGCAATGGGCATTCCCCTGACGTGGGGCTTGAGCTTAACTCATTGAGCTTTCATTGAGAACTAAATATGCCTGGCAACTGTGCAAGAAAAATGATTGCATAAGATCTGAAACTCTAACACAAAGCCTGCTAAATCTATAATAAACAATGTTTATGACAGATTTAGTAGGCATTGTGTTAGAGTTTCAGATCTTATGCAATCGTTTCTTTTGAAAAACATTTTTCTGAAACGTCAGATTTGAAGTAACATTTTGAAAAGAATTCTTGGCCTAAAATTTGTGAAAATTAGAGTTTTCCTTCTTTTTACAAGTGTATATTTGATCCCTACAGCAATGGGCAGTGTCCAATCTTTTTTTTAAAGGGCGTTCCCAGGCAAAGTAAAGGGCGTGGCCCAAAAATTTTTCCGGGGGCTCCGCCCCCGGACCCCCGTGCTCTTTGCGCCTTCGGCGCAAAGAGCTGCCTTACTGCGCCTTCGGCGCAGGGAGCATGACCTACTATTTCTACCCAGCTNTTAAGGTGGACGTATACCGATCTTGAAAATTCTGATAATATTTTGGTTCTTCCTCTGTAACTCTATTCTTGAAGCATTGATTACTCTGAAATTTTCAGCATAACTGTAACTGTCCTTTGTCAAACGAAAAATTGAAAAAAAAATTGAAAATTATACACCAAAACCCGGGGGTATTGTCATATCTTAAGACACTAGATTACACTCTGCAGAAAACAGTGCCAAATCTACTCCCCTAAATGTAACTTTGTAGCAAAATATCATTCATAAATGTTATGATAAATGAAACAACTGTTTTAGATTTTTGAAATTTCAAAAGACGGGGGGCTCAACCCTAAAAAACTGTTTTTTCAGCAAAAGATTTTCCTGAAAGCCTATCTGGGAAAACTAAGACAGCCATTGCATAGAGCATCAAAAATTACATATGAGGGCTAATTTTCATGCCTATAGCACTAAGTATTACAGAAATATGATCTGCAGCGCAAATTTATTTCAAATTTTGCACTTTTGAGAAAACGGGCCTTAACGTTTTTGAATAATCTGTATGGCGCAATGACTGTTAAACAACTATCATATCCATATATGAATGAAACAGTCAATGAAAATATACCAATTTACTAGGAAAATGATGTTTTGAGAAATAATTTTAGGAGGAACCAGTCCTAGACCCAGTTTCATATTCTTGTAAAACAGGGGGTAATGTCCGCATAAAAGCGTAGCTTGAAAATAGTGTTTTTAGAAGTATGATGGTTGCAGCATAGTAAAACAGTAATTTTGTGACATTAATGAAACTTTACTTTGTGTTCATAAATTCCTGACATATTAATTCTTTAATTTTTCTGTTCTTTTGTTCTCATTGTTTGAATCTGTCTTTCGTCTATAAATGTTATTTTCGGCACATTCAATGTTTCGGGTATCATGGTCTTGTTAGAATTAGCAATCATTTTAAGTCTCTTTTGGGGATTGGATTTCACTTGTTCTTTTCTTTTGACTTTGGTTGCCTGTGACCTGTCCTTTGATGAAGATTGCTGCTGCTCTACCATGACCTCAAGTACAGGTACCGAATCTGCTCCCTTTCTCTTTCGTTGCTGTTTGGTCTTATTTTTCTGCACTTCTTCAGTTCCCACTGCATATGCTTCTGGCTGTTTCTCAACTCCAAAAGCACCAGTGAGGTAAGACACTTTTTCATTGCCACCCTTAGATTTCTTTTGCCCCCTTTTCTTTCTCCTCAACAACCTTGCCTTCTCTGAAACTTTCCTTGCTGCTTCCTTTATCCTATCACTGTCTTCACGCCGCAAAGCAGAAAGCATGTTGGAACTTGGCTCAATATCTAATGTCTCCATCAAAGATAGTGTGTAACCAGCACCAGTGTTGAAATGGCAAACAGTTTCAGAAACAGCCATCACAAGCTTTGTTCTACCGCAGAATTTTGTTTTGGGGCATCTGCTCCACAAGACACCGTTCACTGCTTCATTTTGATTCTGGGTGATACCCAACAGACAGCGACTCAGTAACGTGTCATTTGAAAGCCTCATGAAAATAGGCATTAGCTCTGGCATGAATACTGCAGATAACCTCTTTCCATCATTGTATTTGGTCCTGTCACTCCAGAATTTGCACCAACTTTGGTCATCTTTTGGGCAATTCCTGTGCTGTTCTTCCAAACTCATACCATCTTCTTTGACCATGTGTGACAGTATGGCAGAAATGTCCAAAAACTTCTATTTCTTACTTCTTTTACAGACACTTTTGGGGTACTTGTGCTTGGTGAAGTTGCCATCTGTCCATGTGCGACGGCCAAACTTTGTTGTTGGTTGACGATACTATTGTCAGAGAAAGGCCTAGGCCTAACTGGCCTAACTGCTGTTTCTCTTTCATCGTTACTTTCTTTAGGCCTTCTGTTAGCATTACAAAATCGTCTTTTCTTTGCTTTCCGTCTTACTAAAGCTCTCGTCTTCATCTCCTTTATGAATAACTAGTATAATCAATGAATCTTTCGCAAATTTTTGAACACACAGTACAACAACTGACACCACAACACCTCACTGCAAAATTAAAGTCAAACACATAAGTACAGGCCTGGGATAGCAAAATGGCCTACAAAAAGCTACTTTGAGCCTGCACTAAACTTTGGAAGGAGCTCTGGTAGAAAAATGTGGGAGAAGCTTGCCCCTAAATAAAACATTATGGGAAATAAGCACCCTAGCAACCATTTTTTTGTGTTGCTAAGGGAAATGGCTCAGACCTAGTGACAGAAAAATAAATTTTTTGGTATGTTACTGTTTCCTGAATGCAGAATCGTCTCCACAGCCTGATAGCTTGATAATTTTTGAAGCTTTTGGGTTAAGACAAAAAAATTGGCCAAAAATTGTTTGTCTTTGACCTGATCGGTATACGTCTACCTTAAGCTTTTTATATTGCTTATTCCATGTCACTACTTGACGTAACAGATTCATGGTTCTCCAATATTGACAAACGCAAAATTAACATCAAGTGTGTTTCTCGACCTTAAAAAGGCATTCGATACCGTGGACCATGGAATTCTCCTGTCAAAGCCAACTACATACTAGGTAGTAGGGACACTTCTTCGGTGGTTCAAATTGTACTTAACTGACAGAAAACAATGCTGTCAAATAAATGGCCACAAGTCTAGCCTAAAAACTGTTCTCTGCGGTATTCCACAGGGCTCGTGCTTGGGCCTCTCCTCTTTATCCTGTATGTTAATGACTTTGAGCAGTGCCTCAAAAAAATGCACCTCAAACATGTACGCGGATGACACCAGTGTAACTTGCTCTGCTGAAGATTTTGAGGAACTCTGTAAGGATTTAAAAACTGAGGTTGACAATATTGCAGAATGGTTACGGCACAACAAGCTTAGCTTGAACACTGATAAAACAGAATATATAGTTGTTTGTCAAAAGCGACAAACTAACCGCATACTTGACCAATAGAGAAAATAATAAATGGAGGATCAATTAAACGGGTCCAAAGAGTTAAGTACCTAGGAGTTACTCGTCTACGGTAACTCCTGGGTACTTAACTTTTTGGACCCGTTTAATTGGTGCTCCTAGGCCATATCTAAATGGAGCTGAAATTGGCTTTCAGTCTCAAACTTAATAAAATTTGACAGGGCAGTAATGATCTATAAAATAGTGAATGACCCTTTGCCCGGAAAACCTAAGCGGAAGACTTATCACCAAGATCACCAAGATCTCAAATATCTAACTATCCAACAAGAAATCAGTTAGATCTAGACATCCCAAGGCAGAACCTAGAATTCTCCAAAAGAAGTTTTTTCTTTTCTGGTGAAAAACGTGGCACGAAATCCCATTGGAGATTAGAATAAGCCCCAGGATTACCACTTTCAAAAGGAAATTGAAGGAACTCCTACAAAATCAGCATCCTTCTCGAAGCACACCGGTAACACGTTGAATTTGCCGCTTTTTTAACCTTATAAAACCTGGGGGGCTGAATCAGCCCCGCTGTATATCCGTATTAACTGCACTTACCACTCTGTAACTTTCTGACTTTTACTTTTTATCTTTCTTACACCGAAAAATATATTTTTTAGAAAAATGAAATTCATTCCAGGGGGTAAACAAAATTCATTTTCAAAAGAAGTCAACCACAAAGTTTGAATAAACCCTAATAAAATCTACAGGAAACGTGGGAAATCAACGTGAAGTTAGGAATATGACTTATTTTAGATGCTCTATCGAACTGACTACTTATTTTGAAATTTGGAAGAGTAAATCGACGTATTCATGCAATGCGCATGCGCAAATTCTTTGAATTTTTGTGTGACGACGTCATCATTTTTTAATAACATCTTTTTATAAACCAGATGCAATTTGACCATAGAATACCTAAAAAATGGATTGATATCCTTACTGCTTTTCGTTTTTTGGTAATCAGCAATTGAAATTTTTTAGTACTGAGCCCTTATGATTTTGAAATTGTAACATTGTGACGTCATGAGCAGGTCACGCGACATATCTAAAAATAGATTTTATTTTTGGGTTCATCCCATGATGTACTATATACATGCCAAGTTTCACAGCTCTATGTTATACAGAACAGAAATGAAATAGGGGGCCGAATCAGTCCCCTAGTCTTCCTAGAGCATCAAATACCTTAGGCTTGATAGGGTACGACATCAGCTATGTCCCTTAGTCTCCCTGACATTTACTAATTACCTATTAGCTAGCTTTTGATAAAACTAATTTTGAACAATAGAACTCACAGGTCACGTGACATGCCCATATTTGGAAGCTGGTAACAGCAAAATTGTTGTTTTCGATGATTTCAATGGAAAAATTTGCTTAAATTATGAAGTATTATACCTCAAACGAATCAGCAAACAAAGTGCTTTAATTTAATACCGGAATTTCTGGAATTTTATGACGTCAGCACTTTTTATTATGACGTCATTTTGGCAGCTATTTTGAGCTACTCAGCAAAATATTTTTAATATTTTCCACCTTTTTTGCATTAAAACCACTCCAAGGATGCATTTGTGATGGATTATCACCATTTTGTCGTTTCTTTTTGTCTATTTTTACATGGAACAAATTTATAACATAAATTACGTCATCAGAATTGAAAAATTTCTACCAAAATATCATTCAAGAATCGCTATTTACAATAAAATAACATTTTTAGGGAGCATTTAGAAAAACTAGAACAAAAGCGCACAGTTCCTGCAAAATCTTCTTTAAACTCAAATTGAGCTTGAGAACCTTATTTTCGTCAATTTTTAAATTTATGGCGACACTGTGGCGTCTTAGGGTGTGGCAACCACACCAAACTTGTGCTACATGTTACAAATTACTTGCTCTATTACTGTGCAAAGTTAGTTTGAATTCTGGTGAGTATAAGGCTGTTTTTAGAGGGGGCGGAAAGCACTCTCCCCCCTCATAAATGGTAGCTTGAAAATGCCCATCCTGATTAGGGTTAAAAAACGACTCCCTGGAAGAACAGAAATTACATTAGGCTTCGGTACTTTTCTCTTTGTTTGTATTGTATTAAAGACAAATGACGGAGATATAAGGCGACTTAAATCAGGGGCCTGGGCAATCCAAATATAGCCTATTGTATTCCATTGTATTTGATGACCTCGAGAGATTATCAAATGCACTGGACAACAGTGGCGTGGTGGCCGGGGGGCAGGGGGCACTTCCCTCCCCCCCAGCGACGTGAAAAGATGGTGGCGCCGAAGGCGCCCAACGTTTTAAGAGGGCGCCAAAAGCCCGAACGTAAGCTTGGTTCAAACTAAAGTGAAATAGCGTTAGAATGCATTGGAAATACGAGGAAGAAAGCGTCAAACTTATTTTGTCTTAATTTGAGATTTTATAGGCGCTTTTGAAAATTTTTGGATGGAATAGCTCTCTAAAAATGTGAAGTAATCATACTTGGAAGCAATACTCACTAAAAATGCATTTAAAGTATGCATAGAGATTGCTCTCACTCTCGCTCTCACTATCCCAATTCTAGCGCGTTTTGCTCTAGTGTGAACCAAGCATAACATGGGATTTCTTCGAGATTTTGATACTCTAATTGCAAAAATTTGCCCGAGAAGCCTCTCAATATCGAGCTCCTTTTTCTCAGTTAAAAGGTGAAAGTTTCGCAAGAGGGGCTTTTTCCAACGATTTAAAGGGCGTGGTCTCAAAAATTTTTGATCGCTCCGCTAGCACTGAGCTTTAGCCTCTCCCGAAACTATATGATATTTGTTCAAATGGGGCTGTCAAGGAATTGTCATCATATGGTTTCAACGCATTGTCTGAAGAAATAATTAGCTTTCAAAAGTCTGGATATGCTGTACAACTGACAATTGTCTCAATTTTCTGGGGGGTGCCAAAATTGGTTGTGCCCCCCAGCCAATTTAGAGCCACCACGCCACTGCTGGACAATGAAGCCACTCAGACATCTTCTGTCCTATTTTTAAACTAGGCGCTATATATCCGTCATTTGTCTTTAAGTAATAAAACTATATATTTCTAGCTGAAGGGATTTTGTGTATAAATAAATTAAAATGAAATGAACATGAAAATGAATTGGTTGTAATATCCTTTGCGAGCTGATGAGCCATGAAAGGGACTTAGAGCATTGGATTAGACTGATCTACTGTAGGTCTTATGATGCAACTTTTCAATGTAAAATGAAATACCTACCATTCTCCCAAGGCGGCAAAGCTGCATAGCAGTCAGAGTCGCGATGGATATTGCAACACAGGTAATGAGAATGAATCCAGCTAGCACTGGAACATGGTATCTCATTCTCATAGGAGTTACGCCATCGCAGTAACGCTTTCCAAATGTCCCCGTGCAAGAGCTAAATCTGTTGATCGTCCTAACACTGAAATGAATTGAAACTGCTGATGCACAGATTGTGAGGCTGGCAAAGGTCATGTTGACTACATTCTGAAAAGAAATAGAAATTTTGCAGTATTGCAGCAAAGAAGGAAATCCGTGCTTTTTGCTTGGGCCACTGAGAGACCTATTAGGCTCTGTGGTAAGCTAGAAATAACTGATTGCAACATCGCAGTTATCGCTATTGATAAACCGTCCGAAGTAAAACCTCGACAACAAAAAAGTTCAAAATTCATATTTCCAGTGCTGCAAGATGGGAAACAAACTGTGAACAGAAAGCGCACTGTTTCTTTTAGCTACAAACAACTTGACAATTCTTTATTTTGACTAGTTCTGAAGAAGTTCACGAGCAAACTAAGCTGAATAATACTGGTGTCCACTTCCCTAACACATGTAAAGTATTTACAAAAACTTATGCTAGAGGTATACAAATGTGTTACTTCTGGAAACCCCTACTTTCTGATTGTTTTCTTCAATAGAAAAGTGCTTCCATATAATTTAAGAATAAACGATCTCCTCCAACTTCCTAACGAGGACCAACAAATATGGAAACCAGAACCAGTCTCTTTCATTTAGGGGTAGCATAGTTTGGAATCGGCTTCCAGACCAATATAAAGCTTCAAAAATTGAAAATGAGTTCAAAACGAGAATCAGAAGTTGAAAGGGATCCGAATGTAACTGCTGCGTTTGTTTAGCTTAGCTTAGAACATTGTAAATAGGCTTGATTGGCGTTTATTGGCATTAGCTATTCTTCTAGCCAACTGTAAATAAACTGTATTATTATTACTGCTGTTTTTAATATTATAATAACGAAACTTGTTACTCTGCTTCCCCCTCTCTGTGGCCCGGGGGTAACTTCAATAGGGAGATGACGGGGATGTGCCATTTTGACATGTGAAATCACACCCTAAAATTTATAAAAATTCTCCAAAAGCCAAACCCTAAAATGTACAGTCCATGCAAAATGCATACCCTAAAATTTAGTATAATAGGTCAAAAAATCCAAAACTTTACCCTAAAGAATCATTTTTGAAAATGATACCCCAAAATTTATGATTATACCAAAATTGATACCCCAAATTTATGGCTATTTATGATGTTACCGAAAATGACACCCTAAAATTTATTTTCCGCATGAAAAAAGGCAAACCAAAAAATGGCACATCCCGTACCAGTATATATGGGAGTGACCCCCCCCCCCCGCCGGGGCTCGGTGACCCTGTTCTTTGTCTTTACCAGAGCGTGACATGTCAACCTATTTTCAATCTGATGAAACTGAATAAGGGATGTGTCGGAACTGCTGTTTAACTGCATCTACAAAGAGGATACATACCATTGCACGACTTTTGGTGCATTTGGCTGCACTTGCACATATTATTCCACTGATAATAACCTATAAAAAGAACATATATCGCTTTTAACATGAAACTCTTTATATTATGAAACTCGTTTACAAAATAGATACGTTAAATGCAAACAATTTTGGATGAATGAATTTCGGACAAAGTATTTTCGGAAAAAATTTTTCAGACGTTTTATCACTCCACCCCACCCCATCCCACCCCACCCCACCGCACACCCCACTCCACTCCACTCCAATCCACTCCACTCCAATCCTCCACTCCACTCCACTCCACTCCACTCCACTCCACTCCACTCCACTCCACATTGGTGAAATTGTAATTTTAACAATAACTGGTTCATTGTAGTAAAGGTAAAGAATTCCCTTGACCACTAAGAAGCATTGATACAATTTGTTAACCCTATCCAGACTAGGGCCCCTAGTGAATTTTTCCACACAGCTCTTTGAGTTCTTCTACGATAACCAAGTTTGTTTGTGACTTTTAGTTTCTATTTAGGATACATCCTTTCATGTCAATTTCAAAAATTTTGACACATGTTCAGGGGGTCAACACATAATTTTAANAGTCAGTGGCATTTTCCGAGCGGGCGGAAATTCTTTTGTTTACGACATAAAATGTCGCTTCGCAATTGAATAGGAATTTAAGGTTGGATGACTTTTGATTGTTTAAAAGTTCGCCCGCTCGGAAAATTCCACTGACTGGAAATCAGCCTTAAGCATACATAAGCCTTTGGTAAAAATAGCAATGCAGAGACAATAGGCCGTGACACGTGGCGAACCATATTTGGGTAACTGACGTACGTCAACAGGAAATACTTATATCTCATAGGCTAGAATTTGATCGCAAGTGGCTTGAGCCACTTTTATATGCTTAGATTCCCTTTAAACTCGCAGTGAGTATGATGCGCGAGTTAAAAATTTGGAAGTTAAACATACTTAAACAACACACATAATATCACAAAAAGTTCCAAAATTTTGATATGTGAGTTTAAACTTCTGAAGTGCCGAATACTTTTGATAATTGATTCCATTGTATTTGATATTAGAAACTCATTTTTGACGTCAGAGCTGAAGTTCCTTTTTTCTAGAAGATGAGAAAATGAACGCCACCGGTATATAATGCTAAAAGTTCTACCCGGTCCAAATAGGGTCAAAATCTCAGTGAATACCAAGCAAAGCCACTGGAGAGCTCTTGCTGCAAGATATTAAGGGATATGCTGATAGATTTGTTGATAGAAAGATCTTAACCCTATTCTACATGGGTAAATCAAATACTACTTTCTCATGGGGGGGGGGGCAAAAAAGGCCCCCCAGATTTTCTCAGCAACCGTGGTGTCCACAGCAACACAAATTGGTACACATAATTATCAAGCAATTTTGATTCTAAAAATAACATTATATGCTAGTTAGCCACTGACCTGTTGCTAGGCAACGCAAACATAATGGAAATTTGCTGATTTTGGTTCTTCTCCTAAAAACTTAAATTTTTCAGAGTTAAATTGTCAATAAACAACTTTGAAGCTATCTAGATGATGAATATTGATTGTTCTTGATAAAAATTGCCAAAAATTCTATTTTTTGAATTCTATTGTTATAAAAACTGCCAATCAAAATCATACATGATACCCCAACATTTTTAACCACGTTTTAGTCATATAAACTAAAGAAAATTGATCTTGAATTGTTAATTGATCAATTTCAATCATAATATTCTAATTATTTCATATGTTTATAATAAATACGACGTCATATGTAAGTATGACGTCATATATCTTAAATGTCAGCAAAACACAAAACATTATATATCAAATGAAAGTAGACTTCCACAATTCTTTGACCTGTGTACAAGAAACTTCTTTTGGTATGTTCTAATTTCAGTTTTTGTACATGGAGATTCTTGCTGTTCCTTGTGTTGTATTTTGATATGGCAGACCTTTCTATGAACTTATTTTGTAGTCCTTCAGGACAAAGCTGATTGACGATTTTGTAGGTCATTACCGCTCGGTCATAGGTCATCAGTTGATTTACTTGCAGGGAGTTCTTATTCCAAGCATCGTTTACCTTCGCAGACTCTATCAGATCGAATGCTCTGTTCTGATATTTTTGCAGAGTGCTAAGTTTGGTATGAGAGAGGGCTCCCCATACCACGTTAGCATACCTTAAGTGGCTTTCAACAAGTGCTTGGTACACATTAAAGTTGAGATTGTGGTAAGATGTTTTTTTGGTTTCCTGAGCGATGCTAGGCCACCAGCTACTTTACCTTTGACTTATTTGTATTGTTCATTCCAGCTGAGCTTATCATCAACAGCAAGTCCCAGATACTTCGTTTTATGAACCTGTTTTATTCTAGTATCATCCAAATAAAATGGTGGTAGCTCTGGCAGTTTGCTCTGCCTTCGAGGATGGTCAATAACCATGAACTCGGTTTTCTGGGGGTGTATGCTTAACTTATTTATTCTCATCCACTCAGAGATGTTTTCTAATTCCGCCTGGAAGTTCCGCATGAGATCTCCAAGCTCATTTGACGAGAATGTGACTTCCGTGTCATCCGCAAACAGGTTAGCCTTAAAGGATTTTAGGCATGATTCAAAGTCATTCAGATACACGATGAACAGCAGTGGGCCTAGATAGGATCCCTGGGGTATCCCACATGTAACTGGTCGGGAACTCGACTTGGTGGCCGTTTAATGAACAGTACTGTTGCCGGCTACAAAGATACGATCTAAACCACTCAACCTCTATGCCATCAATTCCATATACTTTCAGCTTTCTGATAAGTATTTCATGATCTACCGTGTCAAACGCTTTCTTTAGATCTTTGGCCTACCTCCCAAAGGAAAGTCTGATCCTCCTTGCTAACTCGTTGGTCCTAAGCCATCTAGACTATTGCTCCCCTAATCTATACAATCTAAATTGCAGCCAACTTGACACATTGCAAAAGCTCCAGAAACGCTGTGCACGCATCATTTTCGGCTGTGATAGAAGAACTAATAGCAAGCCATTGTTCATCCAACTTAACTGGCTACCATTGCACCAGCGAATTGAATATAATATATGCCTCCTTCTCTACAAAGTAAACAATAACATTGCACCACCTTACTTGTCTGAAATGTTTGTGAAAACAGCTGAGACTCATCAACACCGAACAAGAGCTGCTGTAAATAATCACTTTTTCAAAATTAGAGGAACTGGACATACTTACGTAAAATCTTTTAGATACTATGGAGCGAAGGTTTGGAACTTATTGCCATCTGAGATACGTCATTGTGAATCAATTGAGAACTTTAAAGCAAAATTTAAAGCCTACTTTAAGGACAAAATTCAATCGGACTCTTATATAAAGTATGACTGGTACTTTCATTGAACTTTTATGCTGTATATAAATTTTACTGAACATAATGTTATTAGGAATTTAGCTTTAATTTTATTTTACTGTATTTTAATTTTTGAACCAGGCTGAAAACAAGTTTTTAACTTAGATCTGTTATTCACGTTAAAGAATTTTATACATACATAACATACAAGGAAGAGCGCAAAGTTGACATCGTTTTTATCTATATTTTCGTACCAGTAGTCCGAAACACTTATCAGAGAGGTGATGGTCGAATGCAGTTTACGATAGGCAAATTGGCTCATTGTTAATTTTCTATTAGAAAGAAGGAAGTCAGATAATTGATCATGCACAATTTTTTCATTTTCATCAATTTTCATCAATTTTCATGGTCTATTGCTTCGATTTTTATACAGCTTCAACTTAGGGTTCAGACCTTATTTGATTCCATGTGAAAAGTGCTTGCTGATTTATTATGACACAAGAACGTCGAAAGAGTAGTTCCTTCAAAAACGGCAGATCCTTTGTTTACCGACGATACCAAAATCAATTAGATATTGCAAGAGTAGATTGTAGTGTTGTATGGGTGTTGTATACTCATTTTTTCTACATTTGAAAATTAATTAATAGTGTTACTTAATAGTGTCCAAGGTCCAAGGTCCAAGGTCCAACTGCTGTAAGAGCAACAACTACTAGACTTATTTACATGAGTCCTTGTTTTCGCTCCATTCCCCTAACGATACCCCACAATAACAATAAATAATAATTCAATTCAATGGAGCACAAATTAGACTCATATCATCAGTCTAAACAACTACCGCGTTTTTTACAGCTCACGCTACGAGTCTCGTTGTTGATGTTGTCGTTCTTTGAAGTTTGACATCAGATTGCCTTTTCATCGTTGCTGACGTTTAATTGCTTTTCTTCTTGGCTATTGTTAGTGATTTTTTTTAATTTTCTGGTTGATGATGTTTTGTTGTTGTCGTTCTTTGTCGTTCGACGTCAGATTGCCTTTTCGAAGAGCGAGATTTACCTTTCCAACTGGTTTTCGTCCTTTGCAGCCAGTGAGAAAATCACAAAATACAACAAAGATGCCCGTGTCTCTAGAGAATGACGCCCTTTTCAACTTGCGCATTACATATATTTTTATAAGAAACTCTTTATCCAACTCTCAGCTCACCAAAAAATTGAGAAACTAGAACACAGGAAAAAATTACTTGAAAATTTATTTATTTCGTATAGCGCTTTTTCCATTTCGTCTGAAGCATACTTCAACTTGATTGCTGTACTTCATTACTCGGTCCTACTTAAGTAATGCATAAACAGAGGCGTGGTATTTTAAAAGTGGCTATGAAATGTTCACGAAAACTAAGGAGATCCCACACCGATAACTCTATAGCGTGAATTTTGGGATCTTTCCACGAAACAGTAAAGAAACTGTCAGTACTCAACGTTACATAATTCCAAGGAACTTTCTGTACTGGGTCAATTTGTTATAAAAAAAAATACATGTACATTAATGCATAAAAGTAAGTTAAACTCACAAATGTAATATTCTGCTGTGCAACAACAATCAGCCGTAGCTATTTGCTTGCCTTGCTCGTCAATGGTGCCTGATATCGACTACTCTGTCATCTAGCGTATCTTATCATAAATCGAAACTCTGGTGAAAGAGTAGTATACAAACATGCCTCAGCCACCTTATCCGTCAGTAAGCTGACCAATCACGAATGATATCACAATCAAGGGGAGCTAACGTTTCTTCTGTAACACGACACTTTGTGACCTTGTTAATTAGATGTTGCCTGTCGACTTGCAAGTGAATTGAAACGAAACTGAGGCTGTGTAGCTTCTCGCTACGATTAAAGGCATACCGTCGTGGCCCTGATTGGATAAATAAACCAATCCAAAAGAATAGAATTGGGTAAGCTTCAGTTATTTCAGTGGCGATTAAAATCAACTCTTTGATAACGATCTGACTTCCTTTATTCAGGAAAGAAAGCAAGATCCCAGGGCATAAGGCTTTGTGAATACTCAACTAATAGATCCATTGTTATTGATTTTATCTGAACATCCAACCAATGATAGCCACGACAGTGTGCCTTTACTCCTTGCTTCCAAGAAGCGAAATTTGTCGCTCGAAATACTCTCACGGGTGTCCTAAAAAAAGGAAACAGATTTGTTTCGACCTAGCGATGAGAATTTAGTTCCAATTAATCCGAAATCATTTTTATAACGCTCCTCGATAGTTATCTTCTACATCAATACTACCTTGTTTGTCAATATTGGTGCTTTGAAAGCTGATCTAGTGATCTTGAAAGTTCAAATTTGCCTTCACCTTCAAACCAGAGCTTTGGCGTTTTGCCCTAAGCAAACTCTTGAAGCACAGCGAATAAGTCGACAATAGCCTTCTTAAAATTTGAACAAAAACTACGTTATATTACATTAGCTTAGCTAGAGCTCGCCTACTGTGCAGTTTTAAGCATCAATATCAACAGACAAGGTATATATGTCCAAGTTAACTACCAAGGAACGGTTTGAAAATGACTTTCCATTTATCCAAGGTAAAGTTTCATTGCTAGGCCTGACAGAAGCTGTTTCCTTTTTTCGGTACACCAGCTCTTCACTTGAATCGAGACCTAGCATGACGGGACAGTAGCGCTTAAATTATAGCTAAATAAACTCTTTAAGAATTTTCGGTCGATCTTTATACCAATTTTAAAGAAATTTATGACTAATAGCCTAATTAACTTGCCAGAAATAAAGTTTCATTTGACTGTACACCTCAGGGGGGGGGGGGGGGCACTTGTTCCTAAAAATTACGGGGGTTTCAGATAGGAGTAAACAGTGTTCGATTACGTTCAAAATGTAACAAGCTAGTTGGTATTACTCAAGAATAAGGGTTCAACGACGCATTTGCCATAATATCCTTGAATTTAAGTTTTTAAGAGTTTCTTACTACTTCTCAGACATGTACTAGAGTCTCTTAAAATTTTGGCCATCTTAGTACTAGTTTATTATAAACCAGTTTCTTATAAAGAAAACGTGTACTTCTTTGTTAACATTAGGATGGCGAAGAGAGAACTTTGTGCGCGACTTTTCGTAATGTGGCAATACCGAGTAATCAATGACAGAGCAGAGACCAAATAGATATTTTATTCATTGCTGCACTGACAGCTAACATTTACCCATAACTTCTGCAAACCTTCGTTAAGTAGACCCATAACCAGGGCACAATATCACAAACTAACCCATAAGCCGGGCGAAACAAACTTCACAGAACATGACCCATAAACCGGGCAAAATATCGCAAACTAACCCATAACTTGGGCAGGCACATGTATACACTAATTATTCGAATAACAACAATATAATCTAGTCACTAAGCAACAACCACTACAATGTTACTTTGTTGCTTAGAAACGAGGTCGCACAATGAGCGTTACCCTGCCAACCGCAAATCCATAATGGCTGCTAATCTGTCCATTTTCTGGACAGATTTGTGCAATGTGTACCAGGGTGTTCACTCGGCTTCGTGACTAGCGTATGACGTAGGAACACCCTGGGAACGAGGTTGGGCCTGTAGAGAATTACAACAAGAATTGGTTTTGATTTTGGTAGCTGGATATCAAAAAATATATTCTCAATGTCTGGTGAAATGTTTCTCTTGGATTGAATACCAAATCTTTCCTTATGTAGCAAGCCACTCCTCCACCATGTCTATTTCTGACTGATCTTTTTATCTCATATCCATCAATGCTCAGAACAGTCTCATCTAGCTTAGTTTCAGAAATCCCAATCACTGCAGCATTGGTTTTTTGGGCTATCAGACGAAGTTCATCAATTTTAGATAAAAGACTATTTATGTTTAGGTGGAGAAAGTGTAGACCTCTTTTATTGAAATCTGCCCATATTCAAGTTTGGGGTGGATCCGCCCCTGTTCAAAGTTATTCGAATTGTGTTCACATGTTAATACGAGTTAATACATGTTAATAAACCATGTTTAATATGTATAATATGTATGGTATGCATGATATGTATACCTGGTGCCCCAAAAAAAGTTCCGACGTTTGACTAAACACAGAGAACAAAGTACTGAACCTTGCAATTTCTATTCATTCTAGTTACTTGCTAGGCAATTAAACTTACAGTTTGGCATACAGTATCTTGGGAAGAAATTAGATATCTGATAATGGATTTATGAGCTATAACATTTGATGTTCATGGTGAAGGCCAAACCAGAGAGTCTTGTACACCTTCCTGCATTATGGTGGTGGAGGGGGACTCCCCAGATGAGCAGCACTAAAATTGGGTCAAAAATTCGTTTATCTTGGTGACCAGCAAGAGTTCTGTTTACTGAGCATATTCAAAGTAACATAGCCTCCAAATCTTTCTTTTGTCAAAATCTTCCATGGGGTTATTTGAACTAGTAAAATAAAAGTAACTCGTAAAATAAAAGTAACTCATAAGATAAAAAGTAACTCGTATGATAAAAGTAAGTCGTAACTCGCAACTCGTAAGATCAAAAGTAACTCGTGCAATAAAAATATCTCGTAACTCGTAACTCATAAAATAGAAAGTAACTCGTATAATGAAATTTACTCGTAACTCGTAAGATAAAAACTAACTCGTGCAATAAAAATAACTCGTAACTCGTAACTCGTACATTAAAACTAACTCGTAACTCGCAACTCGCAACTCGTAACTCGTACATTAGTAAACCACTGCTGATGCTGAGTTCAACACGGGCTGAGTTTCAAATATTAACTCTTGGAAGGATAAAATCTCTGAGAAAAATGTAGTTATGTTCCCAGGGCAGGGATGGCACTTTCATCCTACCAAAGGGATAGAACATGCTAAAGCATGTACAAGTCATTGCTGTTAAGGCAGAAATATGACGGAACTTTGGTCGTGATTTTATGCCGTTTTTTAAGGTTTCCTGGAGGGGTTTTCTTGAGAAAATCCCTCAAAATTTCAGAACGGAGTGGCCGATGTCAGTCAGGTAAAATTTAGAATTTATTTGAACATGTCCACTATCAAATAATATATTTACCAATATTAGTGCCTCGATTTTTTTTTATTTTAAATATTTATACAGGTAACAAATTTCAGTGTTATAAACTGCTTTACAAATTGACCTGTTTAAAAAAAAGAAAGCCTAAATTAAAGAAAATTACATTTTATATACAATACTTAATCTTATACAACATACTGTTGGAATCGAGCATAATAAAAGTAAATGGAAAATAAAATGTACCTCTCATATTGATTTTTTAAAGGTAGCCAGGGATAGTGCCAATTTGGTTTCCCTACTTAATTCGTTCCATAATTTTGCTCCACGATAAGAAAAAGCTTTTTGACCTGTTGATGTTCTTAACAGGGGTATCTGCAAATTTGTTTCGGTAGAGCGAAGATTGCGATCACTACCCTCAGAGCATTTCGTGAACAGCTCTCCCAAATA
>REGM01000516.1:12509-24967 GCA_004194415.1 Aurelia aurita | reverse complement strand
CCTCAAAACTCTACAAATAATACTTTTTCCTCCCTTTCAAAATGTACCATAAACAAATGCCTTAGAACAAAATTTGAAAAGATCTGGAGTGACAAAATTATAACAAGCTCAAAAGCACTCACCTACAAAACACACACAACAAACATAACATACGAGAAATACCTTCCACTTGTTAAAAACAGAACGCATAGACGAACACTAACCAAACTACGGCTTAGCGACCATTGCCTTGCTATTGAAAAAGGAAGACACAGTAAGCCTCCCATTATAAGAGAAGAAAGATTCTGTAAATTCTGCCCAAATATAATTGAAGATGAAACCCACTTTATACTCGCATGTTGCACATATAATACAGAAAGAACTTTTTTCCTAAACCAAGTCAACAAAAATTACCAAAATTTCATTAAAATCCTAACTGACCAACAGAAAATGATTTTTCTATTTACAAATGAGGATGAACAATACCTGCAAATATTTGACGAATACCTAAACATAATTTACAACAAACGCCTCGATAGCCTTAAAACAACTAAAAATACATTTGACGAGCTGAAAGCAAATTAAACACGACTCCCTGGAAGAACAGCACCTGTAATTAGATTAGAAGTTTTTTTATATGATATTAATTAGTAGAACTGTATATTTTTGTATTATTAAATAGTAGCTGAAGGGATATTGTGTATAAATAATTTAAAATGAAAAAAAATGAAAATAGCACTTGAAACTTTTTTTTTTCCTTTATTAGAACTTATTAACATACCGTTCAAATCGCTTTAGTAAATCATGTATTTTTGTATAAGAATTGTTTAGCTCTTTAGTTTTAGTTAGATTAGACCATGTATCTGATGATATTGTGTATAATTGATAAAAAATAAAATAAATAAATAAACAGGCTATGCAAAATCAGAATTTTATGATGTATTGCGCAATAGACCATACGAAATATAAAGGCCATACTAAAATTCCGTGTTTACGGCGGAGCCGCAAATCTATTCGAGTTGAATTGAAAACTTGCGAGCGATATCTTACGAACGTACGAACTAACTGTCATAATAAACTTTTCTTGACAATTTTTTAGAGACCCAATTGTGGCTGTCAAATGATATCACTGCAGGTCGACACATAAATTAGCGCATGCGCAGTATTAAAAGTATCATTATAGACATTGTCAATTGACTTAATCAAACGGCAATGTACCAACCAATTTGTCATGCAAATGTATCTATTTTTAGAGTTTCATGATTTCAGGACTTGAGAGGATTCTTACATGAGGACATTGTCTGCACAAGTTGCTATTGACCACAATCTTAAACATTTCAACGAAGTAAACCCAGTTCGCAGCACTCTCTGACTATTGTTATTGCTAGTCTATCATGTATTGCGCAATAGACCATACGAAATATAAAGGCCATACTAAAGTTATGTGTTCTATGATGTATTGCGCAATAGACTATACGAAATACAAAGGCCATACTAAATTTAACGTTGTTACGATATATTGAGCAAAAGGCCATACTGAATGCGATTCATCTTTCGAAATGATTTTTGGCATACACAATAATATCAAGGCAATTTCAATTTCAATTCAATTTTTCAATTTCATGTATATTCTCAGTTAAAACTACGATACAAAAAACTACAAATGATGCTACTCATACTACGAAAAAAAGCTTTCAACATAATCTATCATAACGAAGCATCTAAGAACAATGTTGCTGAAGAAGACATATGAAAAGAACGCTGGAAGAGCTTTCGAGCCATATGCCCTCAGTGACATGGTTTAACGAACGCTTATTTTATACATATAGGATATATATATATAAATGATTTAATTCAATTATCAAAAATACTAAAACTACAAATATCGAGGTAATCAGCGGATAGATATAATGTCAGGCAGGGAGGGGGAAATGAAGGAAAAATTAAAAAAGAAAGAACTAGTAAGGGGTTTTGATACCAACGGATTTTGACTGTTTAATAGTTTTGTAATAAGAGCTGCTTGTAACACTTTCCAAAGATTTTTTTCGTGGGAGAAATTGTAATATTTTGAGGAATGTTATTCCATATTTTAACGCCAAAACTTATGATGGAGTTACGTTTGTAGTTTGTTCTAGCTTTTGGTATGGAGAATTTGCCAGCTGTTGCATGACGAATCTGCATATGGTGTTTGTTACCAGTAAGTTGGAATTGGTTGCAAAAAAATTCATCACAGTTTTCTTTTGAAATGTCGTACATAAATTTAGCACATTCTAGTCTGTAAGTGTCTGATAAGTTCAAGGAGTTTAGTAGTTTAAAAAGAGGTTTACTATGTTCATTTCTTTGTTTAATGAGAATTATTCTTGCTGCTTTCTTTAGATTTGTGTTCAGGGGTTTAAGGGAGCTGGGGTAGGCACCTCCCCAGTTAATGATACTATAGTTGGCATGTGGAGAAATAAAGGCGTTAAAGATGTTAAGTAATATGTTATTTGGAACGAAATGTCTCAATTTGGCTAATATTCCTATGCTTTTTGAGACTTTATTGTTTACATGCTGAATGTGTTGCTTCCATGAAAGGTTTTTATCGATTAAAACTCCCAGATATTTAAACACAGTCAGATTGGTTTAGTTTGTCACCATTTATGCTTAGCTGAATCTCTCTTGGCCCTTTTTTCTGTCTTGGTTTGATAATCATAAAATTAGATTTACTCGTGTTTAAGGTCAATTTATTTGCTACTAGCCAATCAGAGATGTGCATTAACTCGTTGTTGATGGTTTCCTCTAACACGTTTATGTTTTTATGAGAGTAAAAAAGATTGGTATCATCTGCAAAGAGATGACAGTTCAAGAGCTTAGGCGCTGTTGGTATGTCATGTATGTACAATAAAAACAGAAGAGGGCCCAAGACACTCCCTTGAGGCAAACCATGTTTTATGTTTTTGTCTTCAGAGAGTTGACCACCTACAAAAACCCATTGGGTTCTATCATGAAGATAAGAGCGGAACCATTCCAAGGCATTATTATTATTATCGATTTATTTATCGTTGGATTAAAACATACAATAGCTAAATAAAATAGTAGCTAATTAATTCCAACGCTAAAACAATTTATATACAATATTACATAAGAAAGTAGCGAGTAAAATATTTACAAGTTATCAAAGTATACAATATAAAACGGAAATCTAAAAACATTTATCATAAGTAGCCCAAGTTTGGAATAAAAATGTGGTAAAAGTATTTATCATAAAAAGCCCAAATTCTGAATAAAAATGCGGCATAATTTGCAAGGACAATTTTCTCCGTACCAATTTTTTATCTTCGTTTTAAACTGACAAAGGGATTCTGAATTCCGTATCGTTGGTGGTAACGTTTGCCACAGCTGCGGACCTTTAAATCGGACGCTTTCTGTCCCGTTGTTGACTGATCTTACCCTTGGTTGAACAAATTCGTTATTGTTACGCAAATTGTAGTGAATTGTATTTTCACAGAATATTTCCTGCATAAATGAAGGATTCAGGTCATTTCTAGTTTTGTACATCTCGATCATAAGTATTTGCAAGTTCTTTGTATGAACAGTAACTGCACAGTCCTTCTGTAATAGCTCACTAAAAGAAGATTCGGTGTCCTTATATGTAATTCTCAAGGCCCTTTCCTGTATTTTGTTGATTTTTTGGTTAAGCTGCCTGCTGTGAAACATCCAGATTAAAGGACAGTATTGAAACTGACTGGTAATAAATGCCCTCATTAAGCTTCTTAGTTTGTTCTGATCCATATACGGGGATATGCGAGCAAGTGCATAAAGTTTATTGCTAGCTTTTTGGCAAAGTTTCGAGACGTGATGGTCAAAGGAGAGTTTGTTGTCAATATGAATTCCGAGTAATTTCTCTTCAGAGCTATTAACGACATCAGTATTTCCAATCTTAACAGTAATTGGATCATCACATCTCTCCCCAAGAACCAAAAGATGACATTTATCTGCATTTAATTTCATAAAGTTGTCGGCAAACCATTTTAAGGCTACATTACAGTCATTTTCAAGCTTATGAGTTATGTTATCTAGGTTCTTATCGCAAGCATAGATTGTAGTATCATCTGCATAATTACAGATATCTGAGTTTTGAATAAAAAGCAAGAGGTCATTGATGTATATGTTAAACAACAGAGGGCCTAAAACTGATCCCTGAGGAACACCGCGTTTTAGGTCTTTCCAAGAACTGAAGGAACCATTTACCTTAACTCTCTGTTGTCTGTTTGTGAGGTAATCGTTAATGAGTGTTAATGCTTCGTGAGAAAAACCATAGGCATGCAATTTTGCAATCAAAAGATCATGTCTGATACAATCAAATGCCTTGGAGAGATCCATCAATACAGCCCCTGCCTTACCACCTTCATCAAGGCTAATTTTGAATTTTTCTAGGAGTCTTACGAGCGCATGTTGAGCACTGTAATCTTTTCGAAAACCACAGAGAAGTGACGATAAAAAGGGTGTAATATAAGTAACTATCTGTTTATCCATTATTCTTTCAAACAGTTTTGAGACTGTCGGCAGAACGCTAATTGGCCTAAAGTTAGTCCTGGTATTGGTTGGTCCATTCTTGGGAAGAGATGTGACATCTGCGCACTTAAGCTCATCGGGAAAGGTCGAATTTTCAATACAATCATTAAAGATTTGCGTCAAGGGCTCCACACATATATCAGAATTAGATTTAAGGATTTTGGGAGGAATATTTTTGTGCGTTGTTGCTTTCTTAGGATTTAAATTCCTAACTTCCTTGTCAACGGTATCAGGAGTAACTTTTTGAAAAACGAAGGGGTCAGCATTTTGATAATGACCTTTGATTTTTAGAATACTAGGATGATTCGAAAATTTTTGTACAGCCTTCTCAACAGCGTCTATTATTCCATCTGTTGCATTTTCATCATTGGAAATTTCATTAATTCCAAGAGAATCGGTAACGGTAACGAAAAATTCATTCATAGTTTCTGCAACTTCAACGTCATTGGAAATAATTGTGTCACCTTCAATCAGAACTATTTTATTATTAGATTGTGATTTGTCAGAGAAAAAAGGTTTCACAGTCTTCCAGAATTTTTTATTGTCGGTGATAAGAGAGATGTCTAAGTTATTGTAATAGTTTCTTTTTTCTTTTCGAAATAATTTAACACAAGAATTTCGCTGTTTACGAAATTTGTTCCAATTTTCAGCAGTTCGATCTTCGTTGTATTTATTGCGCAGTCTAGAACGCAACATGGTCGCTTTGCGCAAGGCACGGGTCATAAATGGTTTATCATTTGCCCGGACATACTTTTTCTTAATTGGAGCATGTTTGTCAAGAACTCTATCAAAGGCAGTTTCAAATGAATTGTAATTCAAATACGATGGCTCTATTTTTCCTAACTCCTCTCGAAGATCATTCCTGAAAACATTCTCATTATAGTTTTTGTAATTTCTATAGTTAATTACCGTTGGTCCTTGTTTGGGAAAAGTAGTTTTAAGGATAGTAACAACCATTTTATGGAAATCAGACAGGCCAGTTTCAACCGTAGTAGTTCGTTGCATGCTCCTGTTTCGGTTTGTCAGTACAAGATCTATACATCTTGGTGTATGGGATTTATAGCACGTTGGCTCTTTGACAAGATTTTTGAGACTATATAGGTCCACAAAATTTTTGAGCTGTTCCTCTGTTTCAGTCATATTGAAGTCTCCTATAAACATAAAGTTTTCATAAATTTCTTCAACAAACAAATTTAAAAATAAGTTTTCAGAAAAGTACCCATTTCTTTTTCCTCAAATTTATTACGAAATTCCTCTAATGCCATAATGTTCAAGTTTACTTAACATTATCTTGTGGTTTACAGTGTCAAAAGTTTTAGCAAATTCAAGGAAAATACAGCAAGAAAATTGTTTGTTTTTGATGGCCTCGACCAGTTTTATGCAAACCAAGTTTATCTACTAGGTTTTTAGCTATGCTAGTAAAATATTCGTTAAATTTATTTGCTACTTGTGTTTGATTTTTAACTAAAACTCAGTTGACTTTGATGCAAATTTCATTGTTGGAAGTTTTACTAGATTTACTAATAAGTTCATTAATACCACTCCAAATCTTCTTGGAATTGTTCTTGAAGATTTCGAAATATGATTTGTAATGATTATTCTTACTTTTTCTAATTAAACGATTTAAAGTATCTCTATAGTATTTATATCTCTGATACCATAAGGAATCTTTTGACTTTAAGAATTTTTTGTATTCCCATACGTAAGGCAATACGTAAGGTCATACGAAATAGGACAGTTGCTATTGAGAATATGGCTTATATCATATAAATTTAGGATTTAGGATAAGAAAATGTCAACTTGTAATAAAGACGCAAACGACGCACCATAAAGCTAGATATTAAATGATCGATATTAAATAAGATGACAAGCAAAAAAAAAGTATTGCATCAGAGGAGCCAAATTCGCATGGTTTTAAAGATGACTTCACTGTTGCTTGGATATCGGATCCCTACCCCGAGGATATTTCCGAATCTTTTGTCACTGAAGATGTAGATTTTAGAGGAGAGGATTTGGATAATGTTGATAAAGAGTATGACGGAGACAATTAACATACAATGAAGACAATTAACGATTTGTAAATAGTAGATTTATGGCCATGTAGTTACGTTAGGTTACAAATTTTCGCCACGCCCCCCAAAATTCGGAAATGCATATTTTATGCCATGCCACAGCAATACTTTGTCCAAACTTGCATATAAACTGCTTTAGACATCGCCATCTTATAGTTATATCTCAAAAACGATTGATATAACGCATTACGAATTTTACGCCTTCAACCAGCCATATCTCGGAAACGCCCCCTCGCACGCCCGATCAACATCCGGATTCGAATTCTACGCCCAAAACTACGCCAGACAAACATTGTCCCATGAATTGCCCTCTCGGGTGGCAATGCTCCCCTTTCAGCCACTGGTCTATACCTCAATGTTCTTGCTTAGGCCCTTTATTATTCCTTATTTATGCCAGTACATTATTTGATGTGGTTGAGCACCATCTTACTAATGCTCATGGATATGCCGATGGATACCAGATCTATTTGTCTTTTAAACCCTTGGGTCAAACGACTCAAGAAGAAGCACTTCAGGCCATTCAAAATTGTGTAAATGACGTTAGGCAGTGGATGCTGGCAAATAAATTGAAAAAAATGATGGAAAAGCAGAAGAACCAGCTTAACACAGTTACAGTAGACTCAATAAGAATTGGAGAGTCCGAAACTCAGCAAGCAGTGTCTATGAAAAATCTCAGTGCAATCATTGATAATTAACCTTGGCATGGAAAAACACATTACAAAGACATGCAATGCAGCGTTTTATCATATATATAGCATCAAATAAATTAGAAAATACCTCAACAAAGAATCAACTGAAAGAATGGTACACGCATTGATCACGAGTAAGCTGGATTATTGCAATAGCCATATGTTTGGTTTGCCAAACTCCCAGATACAGAAGCTGCAAAGAGTTCAAAATCCAGCTGCAAAGATTATAAGTGGTGCACGAAAGTACGATTACGTCACTCCTTTATACGAGAACTACACTGGTTGCCAGTGAAAGAAAGAATCGAATTTAAAGTTTTGTTGTTGACATTTAAAGCACTCAATGGCATGACACCAGCATACTTAACAAAAATGATCAATGATTAACACATTTATTTACACTGCTTTTCACAAATAAATGACATTTTATCCTTTGACATTTCTTTTAGCATTTGACCTGTATATCCTTTAACTAACTAGATATTATTTTACTTGGAATAAAATTGTACAGCGCCTCAGAATATGTATTCATAGATTTTAGCGCTTTATACATGTATCATTATTATTATTAAATGTATCATTATTATAACGACTTACCACAGTTGCCTTTCGTTTTTATTCCTGGAATGCAAGTCCTGTTTCTTTCTATGATCTCCATTTTCTTTCTATGAAAAAAGAAATATGATGGACCTAATTAATACCCGGTATAACGAGGATCTTTCATCTGAAACTAATGACAAAAACATTTATTATATAGATAGACTATTCAAATAGACCATTTTAACTTAACTATTTACTATTTCCCTTTACTTTGGTATCTTCCGTCTTCATAATCAATGCACAAAATGGAATGAATACATACAAATGCTTTGAGATGTTGGTATTAAGATTATAAAAGCTCCTGTAACGATTGATGTTTCAAGTAAAAAAGGTGGACAATGCACAGGAGGCTCGATCATGTATAATATGGAGGATTAATGTTTAGATTTGATTTCTACTCATGGACTCTTCTTGCCGCTCGCCGCTATGAAACAATAAGCTATTCAGTTCAATACAACTACTCTGTTGCTGGTGTTGTACTGGAATAACGCAACATTATTGCCTATGTACTGTGCAGCGCAGTGTATCGTCGCTGTCGGCAAGTGGTTGTTTTCGTTTTTTCTGATAATAATAACGATCATATCTTAAACAACGACCTTCCAAAAGGAATAATCAAGCCCCAACATTCAGGAACATAGTATTCACGATAACAGAGGATCTACCACTCTCAAATGAGGAACTTTCTGTTTTGAACAAAGGCCTCAAATTCATACCAAGAAAACAAACGATAGATGAATTTCAAGCAAAACATGATGCAGAAACATTTTTTCGTCGACTTCGTTTGAAGGCACATTTCCATAAAAACCAGCCCAACGAAGAAGAGGTAGAAGAAGATTCATCTTCTCCTAAAGTCGACAACATTGATAACCTCTTCCCAAAGAAATCCACATGGACTCCACGACCAGGAAAACACTCTGCCCTTGACTTGTACATAGACAAATGCCGATATGAGATATCCAAAATTGATTTCCAAAAGAAAACAAAAAAATCCAACTTGTCAAAAACTGAATGGAATGCTCTCAAATCTCTGAAATCCCGCCAAGACATCATTATCAAGCCAGCTGATAAAGGAGGCCGCATAGTTGTATGGCGTAAAGATTTATATTTACAGGAAGGACATTCTCAACTTAATTCGCCCTCGTACAAGAAACTGGATAAGGATCCCACCAAATCACTTAACAACCAGATCATCAAGACCATTAACGAAGAAATGAATGCCAATAACCTACCATCAAATGCTAACAAACTCTATTCTCAACATCCAAGAACTTCCCTCTTCTACATGCTTCCAAAGATTCACAAAGTCAACAACCCAGGACGTCCAATTGTTTCTGCCGTATCGTGCCCAACATCTCAAATAGCTACATACCTCGACCGCCTTCTCACACCAATCGTCAAGCAATTGCCAACCTATGTTAAAGACTCATCAGCTGCTCTTCGTGTTTTCAATAACTTCAGATTCACTGGAGCACACCATTATCTCTTTACCATGGATGTCAAGTCACTTTACACCGTCATTCCACACAAAGATGGCTTGCTTGCTCTCAAACACTTCCTGGACAAACGTGCAATTCAAAATCCTCCAACCAACACCCTCATTCGCCTGGCTGAACTCGTGCTCACTACCAATGCATTTCTATTCAACAATGAATCCTACATTCAAACCTCTGGTGTCGCGATGGGAAGCAAATTGGGCCCAGCCTATGCCTGCCTTTTCGTTGGACACCAAGAAGAGCTTATCTTTCAAAATTATGATGGTCCCTTGCCTTGTCTTTTGATGCGATACATTGACGACGTCGTTGGCGCTACATCACTCCCGCTCAACCAATTGCAAGATTTCATCAATTTCGTCAACAACTTCCACCCAGCCCTTGAATTCACCCATACCATCACAGAAGATAGCCTTCCATTCCTCGACATCCTACTTTCAATCTCCGATGACAAAATCACCACCTCCGTTCATTACAAAGAAACCGACGCCCACTGCTATTTTGACTACAATTCTTCACATCCAACAAACTGCAAAGATTCCATTCCATATTCACAATTCCGCCGATTACGCCGCCTCTGCTCCCAACAAGAAGATTTTGAAGCCAAAACCCAAGAAATGTCAACCTTCTTCAGCAACAGCAACTACCCTACCACAGTTACCACATCTGCCTTGCAAAGAGTTTCCCCTTTGACACAAGAATCTTCTTTAATTCCTGCAAACAAACAAAACACAAACGAACGCATTCCAATAACTCTCACCTTCCACCCGCTCAATGAGCAAGTCAAACACATCATATACAACAATTTCAACCTACTCACAGATGATGATGAAACTGCCGACATTTTTCAATCTCCTCCCCTTATGGCATACAGACGTGACAAAAATATCAGAGACATGCTCGTCCGCACAAAATTGCCATCCACAACCGAACAATCTGGAACAACACCCTGCAACCATCCGAAATGCCGTACATGCACCCACATCAATCCTTCAACAACAATCATCAATAACAACAATTCCTTCCACATCAAAGCCAATTTCACGTGTTCGTCCACTAGCTTGATATACTGCATCAGCTGCAAACAATGCGACATGTTGTATGTTGGTGAAACTTCACGACAGCTTAACGCCCGTTTTGGAGAACATCTTCGCAACGTGGAAAAGAAAGTTCATTTGCAAGAATCCCGCAAAGACGACCCTGACTCCACCGTATCCCAGCACTTCAACACTGACAGCCATTCCATTGCAGACATGACAATATCTGGTCTTTCCTTCGCACCTTTGGACGCTATTAAACGCAAAACTTTAGAGAAACGAATCATTTTTAAACTTGGAACTCTTATCCCAGCAGGACTTAACAAACAATTTTCTTATCTCTCGTAGTATCGTAACTAGCGCTCCATCTTTCTCTTTTTCTTTTCTCCCCCCCCCCCTTTTTACCTTATTATTTTATTCATTTACTATCATGGTGTATTCTACGTCACATTCTGCACCTTAGTCTGTTGGCGTTCTATTAATTTCTCTCTATCCATTACTTGAAATTACCCTTCGAATGTATAGTTCTACGCTCGCTTCTCCTATTAGTTTTATACCTGATGAAGAGTTATGCTCGAAACGTTGTATCTATTCATATTATTCGTACAAGTCGTATTTTTATTGAAATTACTGTGATATTTATTCTTACACCGCTTGTGAAATTTTGCTTCGTTGGTCATATAATGTGATAGTCTTCAGCGCAGCGCAGTGAAGTGTAGTGCAGTGCAGTGCAGTGCAGTGCAGTGCAGTGCAGTGCAGTGCAGTGCAGTGCAGTGCAGTGCAGTGCAGTCCATTAACAGTACAGTAAAAGTATACAGTGGCGGCTGGCAATGTTATTGGTGTTATTAGTCTAATAACTGTTTTTTGTCAGAGAAACGTCACATGTTTGTTGTCTGAAAAGAAATAGAAAGAAATTCATATTCTTCCTTCAGGCAGTTAAAATTCCTTTATTCGTGTTATCAGATTTCTCATTCATTCCTGCTAATCCCTGTTGATATATTCTGCTTTGTCTACACAGGCCAATTGAATGGTATTGTCTTTGACCGCGGCCTACCGAACAGCGCATTATTAGTTTTCAGATTCCAATAATGTCAGCTCTCGAGTCCTTTGTGAAACAGGTTCTGTGATTACGTCAGATGTATTGTATAACATTATGAATTCAATGGGGAACAGCCCTTGCCTTGAGTTACGTTATTGGTTTCGAAGTTCTAATAATGCGATAGTCTTCCCGACAGTTCAGTGAGACTTCCAGTAAGATGGATCGGCTAACTGATAATCGGTATCTTTGGGGAGTTTCTAAAATTTCTTCACTGCTTACTACACAACGAAATCCAGCACACGAGCAACGTTTCATGTCCAAAAGTTTTCGTAAAAAGAGATACCTCCTCTGAATCTACATGCAATAGATACCCTTGAATTCAAGTTTTCGATCGCCCATACAAATAGCCAACTTCTTTATTTTACAAGCATATCTCACTTCCAATATGTCTTTGAAACATTCTGGATTTTTGTGCAAGTTAAATTTGCATTGAGATGGTTTTTCAGGGTCCCATCCACCCTTCCATCCATCACACTCTCAGTGTCCTGTCTCCTTCAAGTATCAGTCAGTACTAGAATCATATGTCTAATAACTTGGCGGCTACAGAAGGGAGGCTGATGTGACGTCATTTATTGGCAGTATTTCTTTTGTTGTTCCATGCTTTTGTTTTTGGTAAGAAGTGGGCGTAGCAGAGAGAGAGAGAAGGCGACCGAAGGACAGAAGAACTGATCCAGTGAGTAGTAGAAAAGAAAGATGTAGTCACTGAAAAGTCAAACGTTTAGCTTTGTAAATAGTAAGCTGTTATGTATATATTTTGCTGAAAAGACTAATAGATGCTTCTTCTTTACCGAACCCTAAAAACGAGCAGCTCCGAGTTCGTGACAAAAAGGTTTATTAGCAGACTAGCATGGTGACACTGCAAGAAATTAACGGGTCACACCACGGATTGACGTTATCTATTGAAATTTTATAGAAATTGGCACGGGTCACACGGGTCACAC
>REGM01000515.1:88973-99251 GCA_004194415.1 Aurelia aurita | reverse complement strand
CGATCTCAGTATCGAATTTTCTCGAAGCCGTATGTAGAGTAATAATCGATAAATTCTATCTGTAAATACTTAAAACGCCATAGAATATATGCACTAAACGTATCGGGCTGTGCCCTTCGTCAGTAGTAAAGAAACTTAGCAGAAACGAAGATTATAGAAAAGAAAGAACGTTTAATAGAATGGTTAGCCTGTGTTCCAGACCACTTGAAGCGAAAAGACAGTCCTTTCGTTTCAAGTGGTCTGGAACACAGGCTATAGCATGGTTGGATCGAGCCAGTAACGGAAGAATGTGACGAGCGAAAATAGAACACTCAGAAGCAAGAGGAAATGAAATTATAAAAAGGAAAATTGCTTATTAAGACATTTCGGAACACGTGTGTTCAGTTTAAAAGTAATTCTTTTTTCTAATGTCTTTCTTTTCCATCTTTAGAGTACTCGGTAGTTGAATGATTTCATACTCAAATGTTATTTCGACAAACTTAAATTCTTACATTCTTACATATTTTGTTTAGAAATCTCTTCGATGACAAAGAAAACACAAGCCGGAGAAATTTAGATCTGATAATGAAATATGTAGACAAACAAGTAAGTTTTTTCTTCGTGTATCTTTATAGATATTTTCATATCGCAAATATTAAGCGCCTTTTTTTTAAATCTTATTCTTGATCAGGCCCGTCGGAAGCCCCAAATAATTTGCTGAAGTTTGTTCCTTTTTAGTGAAAAAGGCTGTTAAAAGTCAAGCTTATGGAAATGAAAACTTTAACTTATTCATTCTAGAGGAAGTTATCACACTTATCAAGCTATCAGGTTTCTATTAAAAAACAGTCTATTTCTAAGTGATTTTGAGGTCCTATTTTCAAAATTTCCCGGGAAAGCCTTCGTTAGTCGCAATCCTTTGCTCCTTTAGATGGCAGATTCTTCATAATAGGGGCGTTTTCCAACGATCTAAAGGGCGTGGTCACAAAAGCCCCCGGACCCCCATTTTTGCTCGCTCCGCTCGCATCTGGTTTCAGCCCCCCCCCCCAATATGAATTTCGTTCCGACGGGCCTGGATTTAATTTACAAATGGCGTATTGGTAACAAATTATGTACTTTCTTACTGAAGGTTGCAGGTAAATATTCTTTACATTTGGAAGAAAAAGTGATTATTCTGAAAGAACATAAAGATTTTAATCAATACAATCGAATAAGGAATCACAGGTTCTTTATTTATCGCTGATCAAACACTCGTTGACTGTGGATCAATGTAAACTTCATAGATATCTAGTATCTTTAAGATACAAATATCTAAAAAAATTCAAAATTCCAATAATTCTTTTATTCCAAACAGTTGGATTTACTTGAAGGTATGAGCAGAGAAGAACTTCTTGGAAAAGGACATATCGAATGGATTCCATTGACTGACATTGTAAATGAGAGCAGTAGCAACATTTGATAGTCATTTCAATGATTTTTTAGTTATCTGTACACTCACTCATAACCCTAATCAGACCTACGACGAAATCATGCAGGATTGACAGGCCTATTGAGATAATTTGTCTGCCGATATTGATGCCATATTGATGGTTGAAACCATGATGTTTAACCATGAAAATCCTACGGAATAACGTAATAAATTGCTTTGAGAGGACCTTTAAGAAGATTCTGACTCAGTTTGAGTTTGTTCCAACTTTAGATGTAAACAGTATAGACATATTAATAAGTTTGCAGAGCTTAGCAAAATAAAGAGGCCGTGCCAGGCACATAGGGAAGTTTAGCACTGTTGTAGCGGATTACTATAGAGGCTCACGCTAAAGATGGCGGAGGGGAACTTTTTACCAAGATGCATTGCGATTCTATAGGAATTCGATTAAAGAACGCAATGCATCTTGGTAAAAAGTTCCTTGCCGCCATCTTTAGCGTAATAGTCTATTGCAACTCCTTCATCAAGTGTCTTAGTTATTTATCATGGCTTACCAAACGTGGACACATTGAGGTGCAAATTTTAGATGTTAATTGAATTAAAAATATTAATTACATATGCGTGGATTATGCAACTTTGTTTTAACAATGACAGTGAATAAAACAATTTGTGCTTGTTTGAGGTATTCTTGCTTGCCTGCTTATATTAGCTATTTGAAACTGTACGGTGCTCGGTGAGCTTAGATTTTTAAGAGTTAAATGAGATCACAGCAGATACGATGCAGGGACGTAGGAACCGGGGGCACTGGGGGCACGTGCCCCCAAAGATTTTGCAATAAACAAAAAGTGCCCTTTTTATTTCCGAAAGTGCCCCTTATAGCTTATTGAAAAGAGTGCCCTTGAAGTGTCGTGCCCCTCCAAATTTAAAATGCTTCCTACGGCCCTGATACGATGATTCATTTGATGACACCATTTTAACGAATATGTTAAAAAGCTCAATTTGGTAGCCCAACTCGAGACATAAATAATAACGGTCCCCAGTGTTTTTAAATGAAAATTGATTGCAGAAAAAGGGGCTTTATTGAACCTGAAATGCTTGATTTCTGTTTCCCTTGATTCAAATTCAAACAGGCTTTCAAGAGAATGGAATGAAGCAGACGAGTAGACGAATCCTACGAATGCTCTTTGGGTTGTTGGTATTCATTCAAGTTTTAAATTGTTGAAGTATACTGTTGGTTTAGGATGAAATTTTGCAACTGCCCATCTCCACATTTTCTAAGCCAGTGACGCCCCCAAATGGCCTTAATTTCAAACTCAAACGCAGCTGTCTTTTGCGTTGCATTTTTAATGTAATCTACTTCCACAACCTAAAGTTCTGGAATTGGTTTGGATATCAAAATTAAAAAGTAATGAAAAACTCCTCGATTTCTTTCATTGCATAATTCGTCCTCAAAGTTCTTCACCATTATTTTAGCGACACGTCTTCGCTGTTGTTTACATTTCACTCTTGTTTCCCTGTGCTGTGTCGTAGTTTTGCAGAAATCCAAGATGGCGACGGGCCTACGAAGCTTCGAGAAGTTGTTTTCATGTTTTATATTCATACTGCCGGCTTTTTCAGAGCATGTAGAAGCACCAATTTATACGCAGAGTGAATTTGTATCATTTATACCAGATTCACCACATTTCGTCATGTTCTTTGCACCTTGGTAAGTACGTTATGTAAAATTTAAAAAAAAAGCGGCCTAAATTTTGTTAACAATTTAGGGGCCTAAATCGTCGATTCAAGCCATCTAATAGTTTGTGCAACTTCCAAAGACAACACTTGATCATTGTTGTATTAGGATAATCAAATAGATTTAAAATTCAAAATCAAGGCATGAAATGCTTAGAGCAGAGTTGATTTTATTCGTGTTCCTGTTTCTCGTACAAACCCGGCGCTAATGCAGAATTGCACCTGTGCCTATACTGATCCTAACTAAAAACCCTATCCTAACTAAAAACCCTACCAAATCCCTATGGAGAGGTGCACTTCTGCATTAGGGCCCACAAACCCTTTAGCAAAATTATTTTTCCTTGAATGACAGATCAGTGATCACTGCAATATTTCACCCAGGGAAGATCTTCTCCATGCACTTTTTTGATTGAAAAAATAGATGATCAAAGGTTTATTGCTTGTCAAGAGAAGGTCTGTGTAAAACTAAAACTTCCCAATTATGGTTTTGTATATATATAAAAGACAAATTTTTATTTTATAGGTGCAGCCACTGCCATAGAATGATACAATTGTGGAACAAATTAGCAGATTATTATGAACAGAATAAGGTTCCAGCCATAGCAGCCAAGGCGAGTTTACCCTATCTGTAAAATGCATTTGCTCTTCATATGGAATCGCCACTCTGTGAACGAAGCAGCATGTGTGTGTGTGTGTGTGTTGCCAAAATTTACACACCATTACGTAGGATGGAAGATGCTTCGGCAACTCATGTTTCATTCCCAGGAAGAAGTCTTCCAAAAAGTTTTAAATTTGATTCTTGACACAAAACGCCTTTCACGGTAGCTCCTTTATACTCATGTATAGACATACTCATGTTTATACTCATGTATATAAACATTTTTGCAATTTTTCTGCAGGTTGATTGCACTGTTGATACTCCACTTTGTGCTCAAGAAGATATCAAAGCATATCCAACGTGAGTAAGATGTATTTTAGCATTGTCTGGCCATTGTACTATACTGTACAGTACATGCATTGTACTTTTAAAACATATTACCAAGAGGCACAACCTCAAGCTTTGCAAGTCTGTCTCTTCATCAACCTGAGAAACAACTGTTAGTCGAATTGAGTAGTAAATGAATGTACAGACACTAATTTTTTGACAGCATTTGAATGTTTGTAGGATGAATTCTGTACTAATGAAAAGTACGACTTCAAGTATATTTAGAGACACCATAGGGTTTCGCAGGCCAATGTTATCTCTATGTAATATTAGTATTATTTTTATTTTAAAAATAATAAGGATTCCAACTGTACTCTCAAACAACAAAATTGCTTTCTAGGAAAAAATTTTTACAGATGGTTCAGAGGTCTGAAAAGTTGCAAAATACTTTATGCTTTATACAGTACAGGCCTTGTGTACATTAACATGACAAGAATTCTCAAGAATTCTTAAGAGTTTTCAAGAATTCTTCACATTATGATAAGAATTCTTGATCCATATGAAAAACTGTAAATTTTTTAAGTAAAGACATTTTTTATACTGTATATACTATATCCTTTTTCAACAGTTTGAGATTTTTCAATTATGGCTTGAAGGCAACTTATCGAGGTGCCAGAGATTTGGCTGAGTTTATCAAATTTACAACAAAGCAGCTACATAGTAAGGTAAGATATGAATGGAGATTTACCATTTTATAGAAAAATACAATTTAACAGTAGACACACACAAGAATTTGTAGCCTTTGCTTGAGGCTTTATATAAGATTTTTGATNTTCTTCCTGTCTCTCATCTCTCCAGGGATGAGTTTGTTATGACTCAGTTTATGTCACGACTCGGCTAGTTCCAGACTTCTATCGTCGCGTGGTTTTTAGATGGAGTGCACTTTTTCAAAGCCCCCAAATCGACCTTTTTGTACCCCGCTGATTAAAAATATTACTTCCATCGGATTCCTCATATTTTGAAGTTGGAAATATCAAAAAATAGCTTTTGCCTTGATCTGCCCTTTAAAACAAAGTCAACCACCAATGTTGAATAAACCCTAATAAAAAGTACAGGAAGCTTGGGAAAAATTATGCGAAACTAGGAATGTTACCTATTTTTTATGCTCTATCGAACTGACCACTTATTTTGAAATTTGGATGCGTAAATCGCCGTATTTATGCAATGCGCATGCGCAAATTCTTTGCATTTTGTGTGATGATGTTATCATTTTTTAATAAATTTTCTTGCAAAGCAACACAGAATACATAAAAACTGGACTGATATCCTTACTGCTTTCCGATTTCTTGTAATCAGTATTTAAATTTTTTAGTACTGAGCCCTTATGATTTGAAAATATAACATTGTGACGTCATGACCAGGTCACGTGACATAACTAAAATACATTTCATATTTGTGTTCAGCTCATGATGTAATATACACTTGCCAAGTCTCATGGCTCTAGGTTGTACAGAACAGAATAAAATAGGGCATCAAATACTCTAGGCTTGATAGGGTTAACAATTCCATGTGCTTAATTGAGCACCTGGGAAAAATCTAATCCCTGAACATTAAGAAATTATTGTTAATATAATGACATGACAAAAAGACAGCAAGAAATGACAAGCACAGGTTAAATATAGTCAGAATCTTTACAGTGAAATGTACATGCACACACTGGATTAAAAAGGTTATCAACCTAGACACTCACTTTATCGAGCTCCTCTTCTTGCAAAGGCCTCTTTTTATAAGAAAGTCTTCATAAGAAACTCAATGCTCAGATCACAAAAGTAAGAAATTTGATTACTCGAAGAAAATTAGTTGAGAAATCTTTTCATTTCGTAGAGTTATTTTATTGATTTTGGTTCATAATTCTTGATCGTACAAAAACTGCAAACGCGAATACATGATTTTGGGACACGTGGTAGATTGAGCATATTTGTGGAGCTTCAGTCACTTCCATGTTTCAAGCTTTGTTGATTGGTTGTCATCTTACATTTCAGGATAAACTTTATTAGCCTGACAACATGAGTAATGGAAATTCAAATAAAGCTGTGCCAACTGGGGATTTATTGGGCATTGGTGCTGAAAATCCACGAGTAAGACTGAGATCAAATCAGAATATGAACAGAAGGAGCGAAGGAATCATTTTTGGGGATGATTTTCAAGTCACTGCAGATCAAGAAGCAGCTGATAAAGAACTAGTGAAACAAGCTTATCATGGTAGGTTTGAAACCTTTAACATCCTTCCCCATTCTTAAATCCAAAGCAGCAAGTTTTAGTCGTCTGTGCACAACATACTGTTGCTTTTGTTCATTATGAGATGAGAGGGGACTTTGAAGACTCCAACAACGTCGGCTACAGTACAGGCCTTGTGTATGTTAAAGCAAATTGATAGGCTTGAAAGTGGAATATGCCACTTAATAACTTGTATAACGTTGGGGAAAATTACACTTTGTAGATGATCAAACAATAGGACAATAGTTTGCGCATGGTCTTCTTTTGTTCTATTCTTTTAGTAGATCCATGGGTGCACAGTAGGGATCCCAGCAATGGAATAGATGTCAAAAAATGAATTTTCGAAAGCCAACTTTATTTTATACCGCCTTAATTAAATACACCCTGCAGATCCAGTTACTGAAAAAAAATTCCCACACTGGTCTTCAGGCAACGGAGATATTGATTTTGGAATTTAGGCATAATTTTGTTGTTTGTTTACATTACCATTTCCGGAATAGTGCCACTTACAAGGGTTCTCGTTTCTCCGCCAGAAGAGTCAGAAATTGTTCACGTTTATCTCATTTTAAACCTCTAACAAGGTACTTTGAAGTAATCTCAATGCAGTTTGAATAGTTTTATGAATGGTTGTAAATTTTTTTTGGGTACGATTTGGTACAAACCCTTTGGTAGAAACTTGCTCGAAAGTGGATTTTAATTTTAAGAGTTTTTTGGTAGACACAATATTGTGCATTTTTTTGTATTTAGTGTTGCATTTTAAAGTTAATTTTTAGGACCTATACAATACTAAGGCTGGCGCTATTATGGAATTCCCTGAAAAAGCATGACAAGCAAAAACTTTTTAAACTAAATTAAGATTACTTCAAAGTACCTTGTTAGAGGTTTAAAATGAGATAAGCGTGAGCAATTTCTGACTCTTCTGAGTGGAGAAACGAGAACTTGAAAAAAATGCCATCTAAGTGGCACTATTCCGGAAATGGTAATGTAAACAAACAAAAAAATTAGGCCTAACTTCAAAAATCAATATCTCCATTGCCTGAAGACCAATTTGGAAATTGTTTTCAGTACATTGATCTGCAGGGTGTATTTAATTAAGGCGGTATATAATGAATTTCATTTTCGAAAATTAATTTTTGACATTTATTCCCTAATTTTGACATTCTGGATCACTGTGGGCGGTAGGAAATATTTGGATTGCTGTATGCAGTGGCGTACTGGCCCCCCTCAAAATCTGGCAAAAAGGGCCCCCTTTTCGCTGAAAAAGGGCCCCTTTTGCAAAAAAGAGAATTTTTCTCTTTGATGTCCCCTTTCGAATAATGGACATCTCACTATACATTAAGATCGCTCCTTGTTAGTAAACTAGGTCAATGGAACGTGTGCTTCAAGGCTTCTATCAAAATATCAACTCCACGAGAGGACCTATGACAACCAATACTTGGCGTACAAAGTCTTATGACATTGTCGGTCACTCAAGTGAGTCAATAGCGAAAGATCCTTCTGAAAGATTTTAAAAACTCGTTTACAAAATGCTACCTGGTGTCCTAAATGAAAGGTAACAGATTTGATCAGGGCTAGCAATGTTAATTTAGCTCCAATCAATTCGCAATAAGTTTGAAAAAATCCTGGAGAGTTAACTTGAACATAATAGATACCTTGCTGGTTGATTTTTGTGCTTCCAAAATTGAAATATTAATCTTGAAAGTTTTAAGTTTGCATTCACCTCCAAACCAGAGCTTTGCCGCTTTGGCCTAAGCAAATTCTTGAAGCGCAATGAATAAATCAATAATAGCCTTAATAAAATTTGAACAAATATAAGATCATATTATATGGTCTTTGCTAGATTTCACCAATAATGAATTTCTTTTATTTGTCTTTAATTTTGATTCTTAATTTCGATGTGCTTCAGGAATTTGCTTAGGCCAAAACGCCAAAGCTCTGGTTTGGAGGTGGAGTCAAATTTAGACTCTAAATAATAATATGTCAACATTGGAAGCACCAATATCAATAAACAAGGTACCTATGTCCAAGTTAACTTTTCAGGATTAACTTAAAAGTTATTGCGAATTGATTGGAGCTAAATTGGCATCGCTAGCCCTAACCAAATCTGTTACATTCTATTTGGGACACCCGGTATAACGCGTGCGCAAAAAAAAACACTCCACTTTTGACAGACCACGATAAATCGTACACTGGACTGATTTTGAAGATTTATGACTTAATTTTAATGAAAATTCATAATTAGATTCAAGGATTTTTGTAAAATTGTTAGTCTTGTTTTTCTTGAGCTGTAATAGAGCTTCTTAAAATTTTGGTCTCGAAAACACTGAAAACGATAACAAAACATCGATCAATCAGACCCCCTCATTTTAATGCTCCCACTTAACTTGCACTAGCCACGCCGCTGATTCCAACGAAATTTAATCTTAACCACAACCTCATTTTTCAGGCCACACCCACTAGGGCCCCCTTAAGTCCTCCTTGGCCGGTGAAAAATTCTGAGCCAGTCCGCCACTGGCTGTTTGAAAAATGTTGTGGTCATAGGTTGCGGTTAGATTAGCATCTGCCGGGTCAACCAAGCACAGGTGTCAAATCTTTGCAAAACTTTAAAATTAATCGTGTAAAATCTTATTGCCCTATTCTTTCAAATGAATTGCACAAAAGGGAACTTTAGGACTTTGCCATAATCCCAGAGAGAGCACTTTTGATATCCAAAATTCTCTCTCTTGGATTATGGCAAATTACATAAAATTCCCTTCAAGCAATTCATTTGACAGGATGGGGAAATAACATGTTGCACAATTGGTTTTAAAGTTTTGCAAAGATTCGACGCCTATGCTGGTCAACCGTCATGTCAAGTGGCTGCAAAATAACAGGAAGCCGCTCTGAAAACATTGCGGCTAACTTAGTCTTAAAAACCGCAACCTATAACCACAACATTTTTCAAATAGCAATCCAAATGTTTCCTACCGAGCATGGTAGATTACTATATCTCCGTACATTTACTTCAACATCAAAGGATTCCCAAGAGCGTCCTTGGAATTCTCAAAATACAGATAGATATGGATAGATATAGATTGTCTACTGATGGAATGAAGGGCTATGCCCGATACGTTGTACTTTAATTATCATGAACATTTACAGTATGTCAATATGGATAAAGTTCTTGAGAGAAGGGACTTTAAGAATTTTTGAATATGAATTCAGATGCGAGGAAACGGTGTTTGTGTAAGCAAAATGCCCAGCATGGATGGACTTGTACCGGGTGTGCCAAATGAACTTCACACATTTGAAAATTCATTATACGAAGAATATATACTTTATAATTGAATAAATCGAAGTTTTGTTGATGGATGGACGTGTACCGGGTGTCCCAAATGAACTTCGCACATTTGAAAATTCATTATACGAAGAATATATACTTTATAATTGAATTAATCAAAGTTTTGTTGATGGATGGACTTGTACCGGGTGTGCCAAATGAACTTCGCACATTTGAAAATTCATTATACGAAGAATATATACTTTATAATTGAATAAATCAAAGTTTTGTTGATGGATGGACTTGTACCGGGTGTGCCAAATGAACTTTGCACATTTGAAAATTCATTATACGAAGAATATATACTTTATAATTGAATAAATCAAAGTTTTGTTGATGGATGGACTTGTACCGGGTGTGCCAAATGAACTTCGCACATTTGAAAAATTATTATACGAAGAATATATACTTTATAATGGAATAAATCAAAGTTTTGTTGATGGATGGACTTGTACCGGGTGTGCCAAATGAACTTCGCACATTTCAAAAATTCATTATACGAATAATATATACTTTATAATGGAATAAATCAAAGTTTTGTTGATGGATGGACTTGTACCGGGTGTGCCAAATGAACTTCGCACATTTGAAAATTCATTATACGAAGAATATATACTTTATAAT
>REGM01000515.1:55025-68684 GCA_004194415.1 Aurelia aurita | reverse complement strand
CAGGGGTGAAGTTTTACAGTGCTCCAATTGATGTTTAAAAGAAACTTTGATTTCTCGGATTTCTTCCTTCGCCCTTTCAAAGTTGTCGTTTGTTGTCCGAATGGAGTCGCATAATTCCAGATTTAACGATCCTTCAGCTCCAGTTAAAATTAAGAAAAAAGTAGAGACATCTTCTGAACAGCCCAAAGCGAAGAAGAGACTTTTCCTGAACAAAAAAGAGTTAGAGGCTAAATCTCGCATGCTGGAATTTTTTGATGATTTTTTGATAAACCTCAGCAGTGCTGGTTTTCTTGACATTTTCTGCACGTTCGTGACTCTCGTGGCACAGCGCTTATTTCCCTTAGACAGCATAGCGGGGCAGCTTTTTCTGGATGTGGTGAGGTTTTATGGAGTTGACAACGTATCCGGACTAAGATATGATGCAAACAATAAGGCAACGATGCTTTTCTGCATTTTTGGACACTGGCTATTGCATGGTAAATTCATAAGATTTATGACGGGAGAGAAATTTACTGGGGCTATTACAGTGGGAGACAGTCAGCATGGGAAATTTGATCCAACAGGAGTTAAGATTAAAATGTGGTAGCGCTCAGCAAGCCGACTTTAGAATACGTGTGCGTAAAATATTGTTGTGATATCACAAGGTCTTCGTGTACATGAATCATTTTTCTAAGAAGCTCATTATATTGTGTAAATTCCTGTGTACGAAAATCTACGTTGTCCGCTTTATTCGCGTTTATTTCCTGAGTTCATTTAGCTTTTTCCAAAAAAATACGAGATTCTCGTCATGCCAAGCATACATGTTTTTTTACCAGAAACTCTTGAAAAGAAACTCAATATTACTTAGAACTTTTTTTCCACTTTCATTCTATTTCTAGTAGAGAAATGTTCAGTACTTGGCCGATTTCTTAGTCTCTTATAAAAATTATGCGTAATTCACGTTTTTCAATAACGACCCGTAGTACTCGTCTGTAAAAATCTAACTAGGATGCCAGAACATATAAGAAACTCTAGCAAATAACAGTAGAGAGTTGTACGAATAAAACTTTCTGACTTACGACTTCATTAGAGTTTGACTTTCAAACTAAACTTTTTCAGTTTAGTGTGAAAGTCACACTCTGACAAAGACGTAATAAGTCAGAAAGGCCTCAGTGTGATAAATATCTTGTCTTTTTTGCAGCCCAATTTCATTAAGTTTCAAGAAACTCTGATATATAGCTATTTAGTTGAGAACCGCTACGAAACCTTTGAAAGCTAAATTCAGAAATATTGTTGTTGAATTATTCTTGAGTAATATTCACTGCAATCTCATGCTTTTGCTTTGAACGCAATCTAACTTTTGTTATTTGCCTAAACCTTGCGTTGTATGTCGAGAAACGTATCTATAGCAGTGGTGTAAACTATGTCCAAATCTATGCACCAGATAATAGAAACAAATATTTAATAACCGAATCGTACAAAAAAGTGACCATTTATATTTTTAGAAACTTTCTGTACTATCACTTTCTGTACTAGTACTGCACAAGTACTTTGTGTACTGACTATGGGCTGATTCAAGTTCCTTCTAAAAGCAGTTGGAACCATGTGGAAATTCACCCCTGCAAGCCGTATCCACCACATCAAGCATAATACCCCACCACGCCAGCATAATACCCCGCCCCAGTAATTCGTATCCACCACATCAAGCATAATACCCCACCACACCAGCATAATACCCCGCCCCTGTAAGTCGTATCCACCACATCAAGCATAATACCCCACCACACCAGCATAATACCCCGCCCCTGTAAGTCGTATCCACCACATCAAGCATAATACCCCACCACACCAACATAATACCCCGCCCCTGTAAGTCGTATCCACCACATCAAGCATAATACCCCACCACACCAACATAATACCCCGCCCCTGTAAGTCGTATCCACCACATCAAGCATAATACCCCACCACACCAGCATAATACCCCGCCCCTGTAAGTCGTATCCACCACATCAAGCATAATACCCCACCACACCAGCATAATACCCCGCCCCTGTAAGTCGTATCCACCACATCAAGCATAATACCCCACCACACCAGCATAATACCCCGCCCCTGTAAGTCGTATCCACCACATCAAGCATAATACCCCACCACACCAGCATAATACCCCGCCCCTGTAAGTCGTATCCACCACATCAAGCATAATACCCCACCACACCAGCATAATACCCCGCCCCTGTAAGTCGTATCCACCACATCAAGCATAATACCCCACCACACCAGCATAATACCCCGCCCCTGTAAGTCGTATCCACCACATCAAGCATAATACCCCACCACGCCAGCATAATACCCCGCCCCTGTAAGTCGTATCCACCACATCAAGCATAATACCCAACCACGCCAGCATAATACCCCGCCCCTGTAAGTCGTATCCACCACATTAGTGCGTATAGGTTCGCTAGCGTGAATAGGGGCGCAGCCAGACCAATCACACTGCTAGTGAAAGAAACCTCGGGGTTCTACGGGGTGTCCCAAAAAAGTTCCGACGTTTGACTAAACGCAGAGAAAAAGTTACGAACCTGGTAATTTCTATTCATTCTAGTTACATTTTAAGCATTTCAACTTACAGTTTGGCATATCGTGGGAAGAAATTAGTTATCTGAAAATTGAGTTATGAGCTATAATATTCCATGTTCATGTTGAAGGCCAAACCAGATACGATTGTACGCCTTCCTGCATCATCGCAGTGAAAGGGGACTCACCGGATGAGGAGTACTAAAATGGGTCTAAAATTCGTTTATCTTGGCGACCAGCAAGGTCTGAAGAATTGAGGATATTCAAAGTAAGGTCTGAAGAATTGAATTCAAACTGTTTGCTGCTGCTATTATTGTATTATGCCAACTGAGAATTTCATTTATAGAGATGATTTATCTTTACTGTTTCACAGAGTAGAACAAACTGTCTTTGCTATATTAGTATTACGCAATAGTGCACTTCCCCGTGTTTCTCCATTAGAAACGCATTCAGCCTAGTTTCCATGTGCGTGGTCAAGCAATTTGTATACTCTGGCCGTCAGAAATATGACAGTAGGAATGGACCTGACACTGGCAAAGCACACAATTGGTATTTGTTCCCTTGAGACCTATTAGATTCGATTCTTCAGATCTTACTTTGAATATGCTCAATGAGCTGAACTCTTGCTCGTCGTTAAGGTGAACGACTTTTCGACCCAATTGTAGCGTTGCTTATGTGGGGAGTCCCCCTTCACCCTTCACCGCAATGATGGAGGAAGGCGTACAAGACTCTCTGGTTTGGCCTGCAACAGGATCATGAAATGTTATAGCTCATAACTCCATTTTCAGATAGCTAATTTCAAACTGTAAGTTGAAATGCCTACCATGTAACTAGAATAAATAGGAATTGCCAGATTCAGTACTTTTTCTCTGCGTTTACTCAAACGTTGAAACTTTTTTTGGAACACCCGATGTATTCTTTGCGAATTTATTTTATGTTTCTTCGAAAATTACATCTTGAGGGTTGGAGTTGCCTATAAGCAAACTGTAGTTGTGCTTTGTTCAAATCCTCAGGCAGCACGAAAACAAAAAACAAATAGTTTGCTTGCAAAACAGACAGGAAATAAAATATACTCACATGTATCAATTCAGCTAAGTGTTTTAAACGTCCTTCACGACGAAGCTAGGCAGTACAAAACAAAAAAAGAAAGAGTCTCAGAAATGGCACCAGCAAATAATTTTCGCGCGCTTTCTTACAAAAGCTGTGACAAGACTCCTTTTAAGACGAAGTTTTTTCTATGCTGTCAGATATGACGAAACGCGTTAGCCGAACATTTAGGGTGCAGCCCCTCTATAAATATTCATCCTCAATAGCTAAAATATCTGTTGGTTTAATTCTTACAATTATTGGTGAATCGTTGCACATGCCTACTTCGCCGAGTTTCTTCTGATACCATCTACAGGCTTAAAGGCAATAGGCAGATGTAAATATGTCCATCTATAAATAGAACAAAGAAATATCCAAGCACGTTTTGCCTCTTTAGCTCGTGCCAGTTTCAACAATTTCGATACATTTTTACTCTTGCCCAATCATAAACGCCTTTTGACCCTTTTAACACCTTTAGACTATGTTCACACGATGCCGGCACATTTAGAAAACGGTTTAAAAATGTGACGTTACCCAAATTTTAGCTAGTGTTCACACGATACCGGCGTAATTTGAAAGAAAATTTGACGCCAACAATCTTTTTGGAACCTCTGCGACAAAGAAGCTGGATTTTGACGACAAGGAAATTTATCTAGGCCTACAGAGTCAACCAGCCTCGTTTCAAAAACGTGGAAAATGTTCCTTTCTCATGCTTTTAGAGTGTTCACACGACGCCGTTTTCAAATTGTACCTGTTAGTGTTCCGTTTTCAAATTCTGCCGTTTTCAAATTGTGCCGGCAAAAATTTGCCGTTTTCGTGTGAACCGGAGGCCTATCCATAACAATTCTATGCTGTTTTCAAATTGTGCCGGTATCGTGTGAATGCAGTCTTAATCCGTTGCATTCTGTCAGACATAATTGTTTTTGCTTCGGTAATTTTACGTTTGTGCCCAAAGCTGCTCCTTAAAATCCTTGCAGGTCGCCAGGTTTTAATTTTCCTTGCCGTGGAACCTCAAATAGTAGTTTGTTCAACTGCTCATTTTCATTTCTCCAGATGTAGCCAATGAATTTCAGCCTTTTGGGTTCTGATTTTGTCTGGATATCTGAATATAGAGCTAGTAAAACCAGAGCCTCGAATAGAAACAGTTTCTCGACGAGGAAAGATGGCAGACGTGATATATTTTTATCTAAATTTTTCTTTCCTTTTCTTTTAGATTCGCCAAAGCAACCCTTGATCATTATGTCGTCAATGACTACACGCTTCTTTATTTTCATTATGGACTGAACAGTCAAAACAAGCCCTCGTTTTCATGGCTGGTACAAATTTACAGAGAACTCGATAGAACGTAAGTGCTGTACTAGTCTAATAGTAAAAAAGCTAGAAATAAATAATATTTGCCATTTGGCTAACTACGAAATTGTTCCATTTTGGATGTGTAATAAGGAGGAAAGATTCCAGCTGGACTTATTTCTTTGACAACAAGATCGAGTAGGCCTAGTAGACTGTAGCATTTGAACCCACGACATGGCAGGGACATATGTAGAATCGGACCTAACTGTCTTTCTCCCAGACCCAAAGCTATTCGGTGATAAGTAGTTAATTTCTGTCCAAAGAGGTTTAGGGTTTTAGAGTGGAGCTTATATAGTCATTGAGCCCTGGGGGAGTGACCAAACCTGTTGTTGTTGGTGGACTAGCAAAATAGATAGCCTCCCAATACCAATTATCGACTGCCTTGCAGTTTGTTTGCATTTTATTTTACTAGGTCTTTCTCGCTCCGAACGTGTCCAATATTTTTGTGACTAGCGCACCGTAATGATTTCTTTCTTTACTCGCAGGTACAAAAAGAATATAAAAGCATTTTACGTCGTCCATCCAAGCAACTTCATCAAATTAGCTTATGCTGTAATGCAACCATTTCTAAGGTATTTTAATAGATCAGTAAAGGATACCGCCTACAAGTTGTTTGGCTCAAGTCCGCAGTAGCGATGCAAATGCACACAGTTGACATTTTTCTCTCTCGAAGTATCAACAGTCTTTCAAATTGATTCGACCAACTCTTTATCCTCGTTAAGAACCATAGGAACTGTAGATGTCCAAGTATGGACTTGTAAACAGATACGAATCAGAATTACTCAAAATGTGTACCCTACTTCGTCGCATAAATGCGCAAGCTCCTACAGCAGAATTTGTGTGTGATTTCAGTGGCTTGATAAAACTCAACTAGCTCCTGCATAGGCGTATTCACCTCTAATAGACGATTGTGCTAAATATGGTGTCGAGGAATTTTTTAACAAGATCACTTGCGGTATTCAAGAAATCAACCAATCAAATCAATCAAGATTAAATTTGACGCAAAGCATCATGGTACAAAATCCTGTCCGCCATCTTTAGCGCAATCATCTATTGAAGCTACACTCACATAAATAGGCCCAAAGCTACTGGGGCTTGGCTGCTCTTCAGATATATTTCAACCTTTTTCCGTAAATCTGTCTTCACAAGCATCAGACAAACACAAGGTTGCATTTTCTCATCATTAGGGCAAGTTGGGCTTTTGAGGGAACTAGCCCATCTCGAACTAGCCCATGCCGAAAAAGCAAATTACCCTCCCCAAGGGGGGGGGGGTTGGAAGGAAAACCTGCATTTTTCCGGCAAAACCGGTTCCCTCGTCCATGCTAAAAAATGCAAAAGAAAGAAGGTCCAACATGAAAAAACTGAAAGAGGTGGGTCGGTGGGAGATTCAATTAGCAACCACTCCGCATGAATGTCCAACATTACTAAATTCTTAAATCGAACTCTGTTTTATACTGCATAGAATAAACAATGCCGCATGCACGATTATCTACGACACGTAGATAATAAGACAAAATACATCTCTAGATACTTAGAACCAATGGTATTTCAAATCGCCAGAGGCGTCAATCTGTGATGAATAAGAAACTGCATGTTCGTTGCGTAATAAAACAAGAAACTGCATGTTCGTTGCTTTAACTCCGATTAGAATTTCATACTAATCGTCATTTAAAATTCCCTAACGGCGCACCAGCTGCATACAGGAAATATTTTTTAGCAGAGCATGCGCTTTATTAGACACAGCATTTTCAACTACTTCAAATTCCTGCTTGTATCATTTTTACTAATATTTCCCTTTAACTTTTCAATTTTGATTAATATCTTGAGAAAATGTGAACAATTTATTGAAATTCGTGAAAAATTCAATCAGTGCTGGAAAACATACGCGAAGTTGCGAAGAAATCTCGCAGGAAGGTTCAGACTTTAAAAGGAAATAAATCTGTATCACTACGAAAATGAGAGAAATAGGGAAAAGAGAGGAGAGGGAAGGAAATGAACAGGAGTCCATTTCATTTTTAATTCTTGCAACAGAAGAATTCTTGCAACAGAAGAATTCTTGCAACAGAAGAGTTTGCAACAGGAGAGTTGGAGAAAATGTCAATGAAGGAAAATTGGAGTCAGGTGGGAGGGAAAAGGCGACAATTCACACCAGCGAAACCTCATCCACACCAGCGAAATAAGCAGGAGATTTTGAAACATTGATGCAGCTTCGCAGGAAGCCAGAATTTTTTTCCAGCACTGAATTCAATGCTGATGAATAATAATGAGGATACTTCAATGCCAGGTTGCTTCCAAAAGCACAATTCTCACAAATTGAAAACCATTTTAAGATTTTGCAATATCTCTAGAATTAACTTGGTCCTTGACACAAATGTACATAAAGACATTTTCATGATCGGTATCATCAGATTTTGAGTATTTTTTAAGATGCCAGTATTTTTTACTCACCTGGTACTAAAGGCAAGGACCATCTGCAATATCTGCTGAGGCAAAGGTTTCTTTGTAAGTAAGTTGAATTAAGAACTCCTCCTTCAATCGAGAAATTGCAAAAGCCCTCTATATGTAAACTATTTCAAAATTAACAACTTTCAACACATGTAACTGAGAACAGTGAACGACCTGTGCCATATTCTACTTTATTGTATGATATAATTATTTTTTTTGATACATTTGCAGTAAAAAGTTTGGCAAAAAGATACACAATATCAATCGGCTGGATGATCTTATCCCATATATAAGACTTGGACAATTGGATATTCCCAAAGACGTCAGAGAGTGAGTATCAAGTGCACTTACATGTTTTTTTATAGGAAACTTGGATGAGGCCATAGTATTAAAAGCTTCTTAATTCACATGAAAATTTCGGTATTTTAGTACTAAAAGTTTCTCAATTTGGTTCTTATTTCTGCAGTTTCCAAAACTGCTGCAGATATGTTTCTTGACTTATAAAACATCAGGTGGGAAGACAAAATTTTCTATTACAGTATGTACGTTCAAAACATAAAACCGTTCGTTAATATTACTCAAGAATAAGGGCTCAACGACATATTTATCATAATATCTTTGAGTTTTGCTATTGAAAGTTTCTTAGCTCTTTGAGAACTTAGTACTTCAGTTTCTTAAATGTTCTGCCATCCTAGTACTAGTTTCTTATAAACCAGTCTCTTATAAAAAATCATGTATTTCAGTAAGCGCTCGAAGTTCATTCTGTTATTGTTCTTTCCTTCTTTCTTTTTTCTTTTTTCCTTTCTTTCTTTCTTTCTTTCTTTCTTCTTTTTTTCTTTCTTTCTTACTTTTTTTCTTTTTTCTTTTTTTCTTTCTTGTATGTGAATGAAGCATTAGTATAACAGCGAAACAAGATGCTCAGCTCATTGACGAAGGGTACTGGCCCTTCTTCTCGATGTGATTAGCCATTCTATTAGCTGCTCTTCTTCGGTAAATAGATACTGGTGTTGTCCATAGATAGATAGTGGGATCCTTTCAAGCAGTTATTATACCAAAGAAACATATCAGTGAATTTTTGAAATACCGTTAACACCGATGTTTAGTTGAAATGAAATTCAAGGAGACCCAAATATCAATTAGGAAGCTGTATGCGACCAAGGTTTTTAGTGATGAAAATCCTGCTGTATTTGCTCCGCGGTCTATTCTTTTGCAACCTTTCAAACTCTGCTCTGCGAAGACTTCTGAGAAGTTTGTGACAGCCCCTGAAAATGAGAACTTCAACCGTTTGCTGTTTGCTTTCACTGCTTCACCACACCAAGAGAGCTTGTGGTCGAGTTTATAGGTGCAGAAATAAGTGCAACTGTATTCATAAAAATGTACGTCGATACATTGGTTGTACGAGTTTATAAGAAGTGCAGCACCACTTCTATTGGATTTCAGTTTTCTACGACGTTTGTGTTTGGTTATTTCTTCATTTTCAAATCGTACCTCCAGCCAACACATGAAGACATAATAATTTATTTGTAGTATAACGTCAACTAGATTTCGCTAAGTGAGTTAATTCTTCAGAATCCTTCGATACTCAGAAAGATAAGCAGGCGTATATTACATGATTATCGCGCTGATACTGACAGCAAATTAGAAATGTTTTATATTGCAATCTTATTTCAGCCACGATGAACAATTGATCGCAAAATCGAAAGCAAAACCGACCACCTCGATGACGTCATCATTCTACGTTGCACCAGAAATTCCAAAAACACAACAATTTGGTGTCACTTTAAAAACGTAAGTTATCGGGTATTAACTATCTTGAAAATCGCCAGGACTAAGTCATCAAGTCACTTGAGGAATTTGAGTTTACTTGCACTTCTTTGGAATGTAGTAAGAACATTACATAACTAATGGCTAATGACACGAGGATTTTTGTGTGCCAAAGAGAGAACAGCTTCTGTCTTCTTTCTAAAAGAAGAATGAGGAATCGAAACGTTCAAAACATGTTTCTGTCAAATTAACTAATTAGTATTTTAATCGTCTCAACCGTTTACGTCTTCTGGATTTGTATTTTTTGGAATGTCGATGAAATGATGAAATGAATAAATTTACTATCATTGTCGTCGCTTGCCTCGTCCTAGAATGAGGTGTAAACTTGAAAGACAAAGAGAGCAGAGATTTAAAGCATTAAAATAAGACCAAGCTCTGTTACTTTCTTATAAGACCAAGCTCTGCTGACAGGAGTCTAACGAGTCTTGAAACGAATCTGAACAGTCTTGACCTTTCTAGTTAGATATAATGTTTTAAAGATTCAAATACTTGGTTTGAACGTGGTAAAAAAATTGAACATGGTAAGTTGAACATAGCAAAATGGCTGAACTATCTTTAAAAGTCAACCGTTTACATTTAAAGGGGCTGAGTCACACATTTTCTCTCTAAATGGTGATTTCCAGTTTTTTGGTAGTCCACATCACACAGACTTTCCGCAATTTTTTTCAAAATGAAAGTGTTTTTTTGAAGATGGATTCTTGATTCCAAACGAAACATGCATGTTTTGTAAAGTTGCAGATATAGCCGTGGATTTCTAATGCTGCCTATTTACGTCAGCATTATTTTTCAACGTGGTCGTGTTTAAAAGTTAAAGTTTGCTGCTAGTTTGGCTAGAGCTATAGGCCATGGATATTAGGAAAAGAATCTATTTAATGCATTTTGTTTTCTTTGCAGATTGATAGAAAACAGTGTTGCAGATCCGATTCCGATTGTGATCAGAACTTGCGTGGAATTTCTCCGCGAACACGGTATTAATGACATTTATATTCAACTTAGCTACTCTTCGTTTTTCGAGATATTATTTCGCTATTTCGACAAGGATGCATGCTGTATCTTCAGCGTTCGCAATCTGGAGCCCCGGTCCTGAGGGCCCTCGGTTTTCGCAATGTTTACATGAAGAACATTTGAATTTACTGGAAGTTTCTTGTTTACATTTACATTTACGTTTACGTTTGTGGCGTTTACGTACGTTACGTTTACGTCTTATTTACGTTTGTGATTTGGCTTGGTTCTTTTCATATTCATGCTTTTTCATCGATCCGTTCTCGTATGGTGAGGTAATGATTAGTCTTCCAAAATTTCCTTTGGTCTTGGTGTACAGTGCCCGGTTGTCCAAAACTCCGATTAAGGTAACACAGGATTAGAGCTAAATCTAGGTTTACCGATTTAATCCCCGGTTTGCTAATCGGTGTATTAGGAAGCGTTGTTGAAAGGCATATTGCATCTACGATTAGCTAATCTACGATTAAGCTTTCTTAATCCCCGGTTAATGTTTGTTGATGTTTTGAAAAATGGCGGCAATCCAAAATAGTCAAGCTGCGAAGCAGCGAAAAGTGGGGAAGCGAATTTTGCAGCGTCAGAACTGGCCGTGCTGACAGAGGAAGTTGAGGAAAACATGTTTGTTTTAAAATCGAAATTCACAGATAGCGTGACAAACGCCAGGAAGAACAAAATTTGGGCGGACATGACAGCGGCAGTGAACGNTTTACAGGTTTTTAAACGCTCAATAGCCTCGCTTGAACTTACCTCTCTCTGCAAGTACCTTACTTGCTTCCAGTTCTTAGGGTATTCGTAGAGGGTGTTACCACTTCTCCTAAAGAAAAAAGACTAAAACAAAGAAGGTCTCCATTATGTAACTTTTCATAATATTGATATTATGGTGACAAACATGTTATGTTTTAGAAGGAATTCCTCTGTAAAAATAATAAATTGTGCGCTGTGAAACTTTCAACCCGTGTTCAGTCATTTTGTAGGTAAGTCCCCTAAACATTTCGAACTTGTTATCATCATAAAATCCATATCACGAACACTAGAAGAGTGAAAACTTGTATTTAGACTAAATTTTGGCCGCTACAACTGGACATGCGGTCGAAAATATCTTGTAATGAAATTTTATAAAAATTTTCATAGTGAATGTAGATAGTTGAAAACGTCCAGACGGCATGATGTCACAAAAGCACCAAAAATGGACGCCGTCATATTTGGAGTAAATTTCAACTCAATTTAAATGAATTTATGTGGGGCATTTGCATAAAAGCGCGGTTATACTCATCTTCCAGGCCTTTGAAACTGATTTATTTCGAAAAGCAAACGAGATACTTTCAAAAGTCTATTGCGACACTAAGTTTTGCATTGGCTTCATTTACGCCAACCCCCATTTTTGAACACGAATTGATAAAGTCACGTGACATTTCGTCTGGACGAATATCAGTTTGTTATGAGTTAGGTTTTTCTAGACACCTGCAAGGGTCTCATATACCGGGTAAGTAAAAAATGTATCCATCCTTTGAAAAATCATGCTATGAAAACTATCAAGTAGATTAAAAAAAACCAACTCCATTGCCTGACAGAGGCTTTAACTTCATTTTGCTAATTTTTTAAATTCGTTGTGCATAATTTTGCAATCAAATACAGAACTTCCTAATAATTGGCTTCAATGGGCTCTGACTGAAAACAGACTTGGTTGACTCAAGTTGGTTCGCTTTTCAACTATTAGAATGGTAAACAGCTTTTTTGCACAGTGTATTGCTTTACAATGTCATGGAAACCGATAAAATGTAAAGATTCCTTCCAACCAATTCAAAACAAAGAAACAATCAAGACAAATAGAACGTTTCTGTCAAAATCTGTATCAAATTCAGCAGCACAATTTGCTGTTTTTGAGCAATTCCAGGAAACTGATTTTTGGCTATTAACTAACTTTTGGGAAAAACTGAAGAATCCAAAACTATGAGAAATGTACATGTATGTATAAATATATTCTGCCTTCTACCTCTACCACTGGGGCATTTTAGAGGACATTTTATTTTCAATGTACGGAGCTTATAGCGTTGGGCTCCAACAAGCAACAGTCTACTCAAGCAGCAGGACTTTTAAGGGCTCACCTCACAACCTGTGAGGAATAATTCCACCAGATTATATTTATGTCAGTAAATTCTTTAACAAAGAAAAGCTAACAACTTTTCGTAAGCGTCTTGATCCTTACGTTTCTTACATCTTAGAAGACGCCCAAATGTTAAATTTGCTAGATTTCGCGGTTTACTTTTTCCGTGGTAAAACTGAGAATGATTTAAAACAAAACACCACAAGACGAATAGCTTGATGCATTTAAATCCCTTCATGTTCAAAATTCAAACCAGGATTAATATAAAGCTGTGAAAGCGAAAACGTTTACTGTACTTTGCCAAGAAATATGCAAATTTTTAAATCATTCATAAGTACTGTTGGGTACCGAACAGCAGCATCAGCTCAATTTAAGTTCAAGAAGGGTGTCTCACTTTTGAATGAATTTTGAATTTGGATTAACTTTGATCAGGAAGTTGACTTTGATCTTTCAGATCTTTACAACTTTAATCGATTCTATTTCAAACCAGGCGCTACTTGCACTGACGAACTGAGGTCCAAAATCGTATGATTTAATATTTGCACACCAGCAACAAAAAGAAAACTTTGCACGATTGATTTGAACTTGTACTCCTGTCTAAACTAGAGGTGCTAAAAATGTGACATTTATTCAGACGTCCTTGCTTTTATAGCTAAAAGGTAGTTAGATTTTAAAAGAAGACGGGAGAGTGCTCATGTCTTCAACTGTATAACTGTCTATCTCGAAAAACGATTTTTGATATAAAAATCCCCATTGAATTTCATTTACTGTCTATGATCAGTTTTTCATTCAACTAAAATTCAACTTGATACTCATTTGTTGTGGTTGCGCTTTATGCTTCAAAACCAGTTAAAAGCGTAAATTCGCACAAAGTCAAAGCCGTTTGAAGACAAAGCCATTCCAAAAAGAAAAGATCCGTGCCATGTAAACGGGGCTTTACACTGCTAGTTTTATCCGAGCCGTGCCATTATTGATTACAAAGTACTTTGTAATCTAAGGAGTGAGGTCGATGTCAGTCCGTCCGTCCGTCCGTACGTCCGTCCGTCCGTCCGTCAGTCACGCATTAGTGTGATTGATCAGCATGTTATCGCAGATAATGAGCACAAAGACAAGAAAAAGTGCGTTTGCCACGCAATTATCCAGTGATTATCCCCCCTGCGCATAGAAAACCAAGGAAAACTTGACATCGGCCTTCTTCATGCTTTATGGCGAGCGGTCGAAAAACAGGATCATTAATGGTCATTCAGACCAAATTTGTATTAATGTCCCGCAGATATTGAGCAATTTGTATC
>REGM01000515.1:39411-50297 GCA_004194415.1 Aurelia aurita | reverse complement strand
AATTTTTAGTTTTTATTAAGTTTTCCACAGGATACTTCCCCCCCCCCCCCCCTTCGTGGTAAATGTGTTTTGGAGAGCAGAAACTGCTGCTATTTTTTTAAATTGCCCCCCCCCCCTGCAAATAAGCAATGAAATTCAGCGGCTGCGTGGCCTGCCAGTTTTCTGCAATGGAATTGAGGCAGGAGCAACGCAAACGACTTATCGACAAATTTTGCAGATTTAGGTTTTTTAATAATGATCTCCAGACCACAGGAGAAATCCTACATGCCAAATGCGATATTGCAGTGTAGTATTATTTCGTGATAACCTTAGCTCTTTGTTATAGTTTTGCTCTGTTCCTGCTTCGATTCGTATAAGATGTTAGTTGAAGTAACTTGTAAGAATAGGAACAAGCCTCTATTAATCCCAAACAGCACCGATTACTTCGCGCGATATTTCAGGGTAAACATTCCAAAGCTAATTTAAGCATGCAAAAGTAGAATTTTATGGTTTGGAAACATGTACAGCCTCTCTTTCCTGCATATCTGCATATTATGAGTGTTGAAGCATCTAAAACATCGTACCGGTTCAGTCATGAATTTTCCTCACTAGTCCAAGATTTCATTTGTCTTTGGAGCAAAAAAATCGCTAAAGCATCAAATATCGCGACGTTATTGTAAGCAATTTTGGTTTGCTTTGGAAACTGAAAAAGTGTCACAGAATTCGTCAATTTTCTATGACAACAGGAACGGCAGCACGATTTCCTTGGCAGGCAACAGCAAGGGCCGAGAACATAATGATATCCTATGTGGACTAATGAAACTGTGTACACGTTCGATGAATCATGGCGCAATTATACGGTCGATTAATCATTGCGCAACTGTAGATAACGAAGCCGCATAGAATACGCTGCACTGTGATCCATTAGGCCCTTTTTGTCTAATAAATGCCAAAAAATGAAGTTCTGAATCCCAAATAAATTTTGGGCTTCCGTCACGTAGTATGACGTAAGAGCTCTTGTGCTGCAAACATTTTCAAGATTGGTCAACAGAAAGGAAAGCGGAGATACTTATTTTTAAAGTTGAGGCTAAATAATAAAATTAAACGAGCCTTACCTGTAAGGTGAAGTTTGATTGGAATTCTTCTCTGGCATCAACAGGAACGTAGGAGTCACATGAGAAGCGAGCGCATGCGTTGCCAGTCATCCTTTAACGCGAAGTGATTGCAGGACANAAGATTTCATTTGTCTTTGGAGCAAAAAAATCGCTAAAGCATCAAATATCGCGACGTTATTGTAAGCAATTTTGGTTTGCTTTGGAAACTGAAAAAAGTGTCACAGAATTCGTCAATTTTCTATGACAACAGGAACGGCAGCACGATTTCCTTGGCAGGCAACAGCAAGGGCCGAGAACATAATGATATCCTATGTGGACTAATGAAACTGTGTACACGTTCGATGAATCATGGCGCAATTATACGGTCGATTAATCATTGCGCAACTGTAGATAACGAAGCCGCATAGAATACGCTGCACTGTGATCCATTAGGCCCTTTTTATCTAATAAATGCCAAAAAATGAAGTTCTGAATCCCAAATAAATTTTGGGCTTCCGTCACGTAGTATGACGTAAGAGCTCTTGTGCTGCAAACATTTTCAAGATTGGTCAACAGAAAGGAAAGCGGAGATACTTATTTTTAAAGTTGAGGCTAAATTAGTGCTTTGTTTACATAACCTGTAGAGGGATGGCACTGTTTTGATCGCACTTTACAACTTCATTTTCTAGGCTCAGACTTGACAGATCTTTTCCATTTTAGTCTTGTTTCGATCCTCTAAATATGTGCTTCAAGGCAATGTTAAGCATGCTCAAATAAGTTTCTTTTTGTGACTGATTTTAGACAATTGCATAAAGGTGCTTTTCTAACAAATTTCTGTCTTCAAAATCAATTGTAAAATTCAAACCTGAATACAAAAAATATGTTTCGCTATGCTCTTAAAAAAAACTCAAAAATTCGAAACACCTTTGTAGCAAGTTTCTACCAGAGTGATTGTGGCAATTCGTAGCTTCATGGATCTTTCAAAGGCTTTTGATTGTGTAAACCATGGTCTATTGATAGCAAAACTGAGTGCCTATGGACTCAATATGGATGCCCTGCAACTCATAAGAAGCTATCTATCAAATAGACAACAGAAAGTAAAGATCAACAGCTCTTTTAGTGATTGGAAAGAAATTAAAATTGGAGTACCGCAAGGGTCGGTCCTAGGGCCTTTCTGTTTAATATCTTTATAAATGACATATTCTTGTTTGTGAATCACACAAAATATGTAACTATGCTGATAATACCACAATCGTTGCATGCCATCCGGATCTTGATACTATTATCAGACGATTAGAAGAAGACAGCTCTGTGATAGTAAAATGGTTTTCTGACAATTTTTTTAAACTAAATGATGACAAATGCCACCTAATGATATTTGGTGATAAAAGCACGGAAACAACAGTCACAATTGGAAATTCAAAAATTACTGAAAGTGATTATGAGAAACTGCTAGGTGTGACTTTTGATAAGAAGTTAATTTTCAAAAAACATGTTGAAGATTTGTATAAAAAGGCCAACCAAAAGCTTCACGCGCTTGCTCGCTTGTCTAATTACATTGATCCTATCAAATCAGAAATTTTAATGAATTCTTTCATTAGGTCGCAATTCAATTATTGTCCACTTGTATGGATGTTTCATGATAGGGCAACTAATTTAAAGTTAAATCGCATTCACGAAAGAGCACTGCGATTGGTATGCAAAGATAGTGAATCAGAGCTAGAGAAGTTGAAGAAAAAATAGGTAACCATTCATCAGCACAATCTGCAATTGCTAATGATTAAAATATTTAAAACGAAAAACAATCTAAATCCAACATTCATGAAAACATTTTTACTGAGAGAAATATTTACTACAGTTTGAGATGTGAAAATCATTTGCAATTGCCAAAAGTAAAGACAACAACATACGGAATAGAGAATATAGAGTTCAGAGGTCACCATTTGTGGTCCTCATTACCGAAGGAAATTAAAGATGAATTCAAACACTAGCTGAATTCAAACGAAAAGTAAAATTATGGAATGGAAATACTTGCATCTGCAGATTGTGCAAAGTTTTCATTAAAGATTTAGGGTTTTTGTAGATTTTAAAGTAGAAGATTGTAAATTAAGTTTTTAGTTTATTTCGTTGGCGTTAATTAGCTTATTAGCTATATATATTTTTTTTCGTGCTGCCAACGTAAAAGAAATTGTTAATAATACCCAAAACATTTCTATGACAATTTTCATTTCACGAGTTTGGTACATGGTGTTGACATTTTTTGTACATTTTGTGATGAAAAATTAAATAAAGTAAAATGGAAAGCCTTTCCTTTGTTTAAAAATTATGCAAGTTGAAAAGTTTCCCATGTCTTCTTCCTTTAAGCCTTCTAAAGCGGGCAAGTGAAACATTTTTAAGGCACAAATAGTATTTTGTCGTCATTTGCCTCATAAAGAATTCGTTATTTGTAATTCCCCAATTCGTACTAGTTTTTTGAGAAATAATGCTTTGCAAAAGGCCTCGAAGCTTCATTATCATGTGCGTTTGTCATCTAAGTGAGGTCCAGTCACATTCAGGCTTTTTATTGGATGTTTGTTAAAGTTTAGTGGTGAAAACCTCCAAAAATGTAGAAATCAAATTCAAAACTTGTGAAATGAAAATAGTCACGGAAATTTTTTGGGTGCGAATTGGCACGATCCCTTTAGTAGAAACTTGCTACAAAGGTTTTTCTAATTTTTGAAATATTTTTGAAGAGCATAGCGAAACAAACATTTTTGTTATTTAGGTTTGAATTTTACAATAGATTTTTGAAGACAGAAATTTGTTAGAAAAGTACCATCATGCAATTATCTAAAAACGGTCACAAAGAGGAAACATATTTGAACATGATTAACGTTGCCTTGAAGCACACATTTAGAGGATCAAAATAAGACTAAAATGGAAAAGATCTGTCAAGTCTGAGCCTAGAAAAATGAAATTGTAAAGTGCGATCAAAACAGTGCCATCCCTCTACAGGTTATGAAAAGAAAGGACTAATTTAGGCCCAACTTTAAAAATTAAGATCTCCGCTTTCTGTTGACCAATCTTGAAAATGTTTGCAGCACATGAACCCCAAATTTATGCTGCATGTCGCAAGCTCAAACTTAATTAGGAATCTAAAACTTCAAATTTCGGTATTTATTCGATGCCCTGGAACGAATCACAGTGCGATGGAACGTCGGTGCCTGACAGAGCCGTGCAGCTGCAAAAGAAGAGACAGATTTAGCAACCTATGAAACGTTTATCTACAAGTCAACTTGAAATTCAGACACTACCGTAGACATTTTCTCTTTCGTGCTTGGCTTGGAACTCTTTCGTAACAAAACTTTTTCTGAAGTTGCATGGGCTGCAGTAGATTGGCCGTCTAGATTTATTTATCTACTCTCCATACAACCTTATGCATCTGTTTGACATTAATGTTTTTTCTGATAGCACTGCTCCTTTGAGGCAGCCAGATTTCAGCATATATAATGGTCTTATTTTATGTACATCTCCGTTGCGATTAATTGACTGCAAAACTCACTGTTTGTTTTTGGAAATCGCTTTTGTTTAGGCAAGTCAATCAAAGCAACATATTCTATTAATCTGTTGAATAATATTAATATTAATCTATTACTAAGTTTGCCTAGTAGTGTCGACAATTGAAGTTTTCTCCTTGCCGTTGCCTAAATAATGCTGGTGTTTCGTGATGGATGCATTTTCATGTGCAATAAAACGCGAGCCTAATATGTACAACGGCGACGAAGGGCATGCAATACGACTTCAGCTTGACTGCATGGGAGTAACATTTTTCTTTTGGGTAAAATGGCTTCAGGCGGATGGATTTTTGTCTTTGTGATAACATCACCATCTATTATAGATCTTCCCTAATTTTACCATAAATGTTCGTCAAGTTTTCATTTATTTAAAACAAAATATCAACTTGATCTGCTATTCTAATTCATTCTATTTTAATTTTGCAGTATTTTTGTCGGTTGCAATTCCTCACAACACAAATATACCACAATTTTATAAAAAGCAACAGTTCTGCAAAGAATTAAAACTTCTTCAATCAATAGCCAAAGAGTGATAAAAAAAATTTTCTGCAACAATCGAAATGCATCTGCACCTTGCCATTTTAAACAAGAACGAAATTTTCTCTTATTTTCTTATCCATCACTTCGTGATGGAACCGAAAATAAAGTATTTACCTTTTAATTTTTCGAGAATTGACACAAGAAAAAAGCATGCATTAGGAGTAGTGGCGTTGGTTATCATACACAGCCGAAAACACATTCTAGTTAACGCTAAACACAATGACTACTCGAATAGTGCAAAAACTCCAAAGTCTCATTCTAATTAACCACAACTCTAAACACAACGCGTAATCAGACAATGCAAAACTGCAATAGCTTCCTCCCTTTATAATCTATTTTAACAAATAGATCGTGGAAAAGTTACCTGGCTGTGTATGAAATTAGGCCAAGATAGCGAGTTGTTTGTGTTCATTCTTTTTATATCATTGGGTACTTGCATTCCTGCGTGGAACGCGGAGCGTGCGAAAAAAAGTTCTTTGAACTCACAGGGGGAAACAGATAAAGAAAAGAGTTAGACAAAATTCCTTCAAAAACAAAGATAAATTCATCTATGCTTGGCTTGACGCTTTTCTTTAGCTTTTCTGGCTAAGCTCGTCTAACCAAACAAGCAAGACAAACTGCGAAGTAAGGAATCCATGGTTATCCACGGTTATTCACAAGTATTTCACGTTTTTTTAATTCATACAGCAATGACCAAAATCAACTTTAAAGCAACATTAAAATATACAGTATGTTGAATTTAAGTAATGTCGATATATGATTTTGTAAAAAGATTTAATTCATATCTATCAGTAATATTGACCTGAAGAAATTCATTTTGTTCTGGTTTACTTACACTCATTTTTTTGTAAGAAACATCTTAGTAGGCTCAATTTTTGAGAACTTAAGAAACTACTGTACCTGAATTAAAGAAAGCTAAGAAACTTTTGTAATTTGTAGCTTCAATTTTCAGAGGTCACTCGAACAGATTTTGACACTGTAGAATAATAGTGGATGTTTTGGCATTGTTTTGAGTGCGAATTATGTTACAACATGTTTTGAGATCTTACTAAGTAATTTGGAAGCCCTTCTAACAAAACTATATTGGCTCTATACTTAGGGCATTAACTATATAAGAAACACATCAGTTAAACTTTTGGTAGGAAAATGGCCCCAAAATTTAAGAAACTGCCTAACAACCCCAGAACTTAGTTTCTTATAAAAAAAAGTGTAAGGCAATCATTTGATTCTGTTTTTTGGTTCTCCATTGTGTGTTTTTAGAACAGATTGGGATGCTCTAATTTGACAAATTCTGACACCATTCACACCATATTACTAGTGCACACAATTTTGAATGGATCATTTTGGACAATGCATAACGCGTCAAGGTGCCAGGAGTCCTAAAAAGGTTACCAATCTAAACACCTAAGAAAATGCCTACCAGAGCTAACTTTCAAAGTAAAACTTTTTAAAGTTTCATCCCACTTCAAAACCTTTGAAAATAGAGATGTTTGTTCTCAAAATCATAAACTCGCAAATCGCTCAAAAACCATTCATCTACAAAACTTATTCTGAAAAAAGTTCTTCAATAATTTTAACATTTTAATATATTACATTACTAAACATTCACTTGACATTTCATCAAACATTTGCTTCAAAAATATTTATGTGATGTTTTTTTCAGTGTTGTCCTGTTTTTCAGATTCAATCTTTATCTATTTTTAAGCCTCTCCTTTCTGTCTAACAACAAAGTTAAAATGGGACATTATGGAATGGACCTAGGATAAGTCCACCCTTTTTATCTCTTGATATCAACTACAATGTTAACTGAAAATACATATTTATGTTGTAGACTTGCGACCATCAAAATAATAAGCAAATGTTTTGTGGATTATTGCGTAAACATGTAAATTTCAGCAGACTTAAAAAATTAATATAGGATTAATCTAAAAATAGTTGGTAGACAAGCAATACACAGTCTATTGTTTAATCTCCATAAGAATCAGCAAGTCTCTCTGATGTTGATGGCAACAAATCTGGGACATTTTTTACTTTGAAGTCTAAAAGCATTTGACCAAATCCTTTCCCTTGTGGGTCACTCCTTAGTGAAGCAACTCCACCTCCTCCAAGTGAATTCTCCAAGACAAAGTTGAAGGCACTAATCCCTGGTAACTCGTATCTCTTAACTTTGCAGTTCTCATTCTGATCTTCAAACACATGAGCAAAATATGCCTCCACTGCTTCAGCAGTAAGAGCTTCTGAAAGGAAGGGGTAAAATCCTGGATTCTTGCAAACAACTCCAATATTCGCATTATTTCCTTTGTCTCCACTCCTTGTGAATGCGAGTGCTCCAAGTGGAAATGTGCAAGAGCCTTTGCTAATGTTCTTTAGTAAGGGATGGCTTTTTGCACCTCCATAGAATTTCATTCCTGCATCACCATTTTGAGACTTGCACTTAACCTTAGAATGATCAATCTCTGGGTCTTTGTATTTCTCTACCAGTTTTCCGTTCATGTAAATTTCAATGTCAACCTTTTCTCTTGGATAGTTGTAAGAGAATAATTTCAAAACAGGTGAAACTTTTGGTCTCCCTCCAATCAGATGAGTAAGCCCAGGGGCCATCCCTGTCCCTGCTGGTGCAATCTCCCGTGCAAATATTTCCAGAGCTTCCTTTTTCTTATGTTGAACAGCCATCCATAAAACAACCTCCCTTGAATTGAGATTTGATGCATGTGACCCATAGCTATGCTCAGATCCTAAGAACTCTAGGTTTGTTTTTGAGAAATCATCCATTCCAAGAATTCCAAACATTTGTCTGCACCTCTTTAGGATGCTTTCTCCTACCCTTTGTGCCTTTTGTGCTGCATGAGGTCCAACAACTGGGCAGACAGCCGTTGCTCTGAAACCATCTAAGTATGTCCCACTGACTTTGAGAGTTCGAGGGGGTGGCTGGCCTTTAACGTTTGTGACAAGAACTGCATTGCTGTTGCCTTCATCTAGCACATTCTTTAATTTCACCTGTGTGAAGTCACATGTCACATCTGGCAGGAAATAGTTTTTTGGGTCCCCTATTTCATAAACAAGTTGCTCAGCTACGGTTCCCTTTGTTACTAATCCCCCAGTTGCAGGTGGCTTTGTCACAAAGAATGTACCATCTTTGGCGCATTCAACAACCGGGAAACCAATATTGTGCCAGTCAGGAACCATCTCCCAACCTGAGAAGATCCCACCTGTAACTTGTGCTGCACATTCAATCAAGTGCCCAGCTAAGCTGCCTGATGCTAACATATCAAAATCATCATGTGACCATTTGAAACTATGAATCAGGGGAGCCAGGGCCATAGCACTGTCAACACACCTTCCTGTAATAACAATGTCAGCCCCAAGATCCAACGCACGAGCTATCGGCCCAGCCCCTAAATATGCATTCATACTGTTGACGTATTTGCTTCTTGGTGCTATTTCATTCATGGCATCAGGTCCCATCTCTCCCTTGAGAAGTTCTGACATTTTATGCATCACATCATCACCAGTGACTACAGCTATGTTCATCTCAATGCCAAGTTTTTTGCAATGCTTCTCAAGGGCATTTGCACAAGCAATAGGGTTAACTCCACCTGCATTGCTCAGCACTCGGATTCCTTTTTCTTTTATGCTTTTCAGCAGTGGGGACATTGCAATTTGAACAAAATCTGGGGCATACCCAAAGTCTGGTGACTTTTTCTTTGCAGCAGTCAACAAAGACATTGTAATTTCTGATAAATAGTCAAACATTAGAAAATCAATTTTCCCCAGTTGAACCAGCTGTGGAGCTGCAACGGCTGTATCACCCCAGAACCCTGATGCACAGCCAACACGTACACATTTACCGCTGAGGTACTCGCTTGCCTTCGCAGGACTTGATGACATGGATTCATTCGTTGAGTAGGGCCTAAATGGCCTAGCACCCTCATGTTGTGTCTTGCAGCCTTGCGACAGCTCACTTTGCAAAATTGAATGTTTATTGGCTCCTACTAAGATCCTAGAACATCTTTGAAGCCTGCTGAAGTGATGGGACGATGCATTGATAGATTTTCTCGTCAACATTTCGATACCTTTTGCTTATTGTGCAGCAGCGCCGTCTACACGATACACGATTCCAAACAAGTGCAAATTCTCCTTCGCAGTAACAGAAAGAAAAGGAAGGGTCATGGTATATGGTCAAAGTACAAGACCNTCATTCGTTGAGTAGGGCCTAAATGGCCTAGCACCCTCATGTTGTGTCTTGCAGCCTTGCGACAGCTCACTTTGCAAAATTGAATGTTTATTGGCTCCTACTAAGATCCTAGAACATCTTTGAAGCCTGCTGAAGTGATGGGACGATGCATTGATAGATTTTCTCGTCAACATTTCGATACCTTTTGCTTATTGTGCAGCAGCGCCGTCTACACGATACACGATTCCAAACAAGTGCAAATTCTCCTTCGCAGTAACAGAAAGAAAAGGAAGGGTCATGGTATATGGTCAAAGTACAAGACCACTCAGGAGGGGTGGGGCGCTCTTATTGGAAAGGTAGTTGGGGCATGTTGGGGTTTGCATTTTGTAGCTAAGAAGAGAGACGCCCTACGCACATTTCTTTTTTAACAAATATAGGTCAGCAAAACATTTTCAAAACATTATGTCAAAGCATTTTTGATTTGTGCGAATAAAACACAAGATTCTTGTAAAAGATGCATATATCAAAGTATTTTTTTGTTCCCTGGCGTGCCATAATCCGGGGGGATAAATGACTTGGGTCTGCCGCCCGTTTTCAGAAAGCTGCTAGCCTGAGATCAGGCTCTCCAAAAAAAAAAAAATTGAAAAATCGAAAATTGAAAAATCGAAAATCGAAAACTGCGGAGGAGAGGAGAGAGGAGGAAAGGGAAAACAATCTTTCGCCTTCTTTTTTCGACTGTTTTCAATTTTTCAATTTTTTGACTTGGTGAGCCTGATCTCAGGCTAGAAAGCTACCCACTTCTAGTTGCCAAAATTTGCCTTCCCACCCACTTTTATGATGAATTTTGGCGAAAACTACCCATTTTAAACTATTTTTTGCTGATTTCAACCAAACAGACCCATGTTTAAGGAAAATCTGCCAAAAAATGACCCTTGTTTAGAGAATTTGGGGCAGTTTCAGTTTCATATGATTTAAATTCACTACATACAATTTATGATCCTAACAATACAAACAAATAACTAAACTACAAAGACAAAAGATAATGTTACTGAAAATTAATACAATGATACAGAAAAATTAATACAATATACAAATACAAGAGGAACTTAATAAATTGTGTGCAGGGAATTACTTAAAGGAGGAGCCAGGGCCGTCACGAACAGTGGGGTGTGGGGGGTGTGACACCCCCCTGGAAAAATGGCTGTCGGCAAATGATGCTCGAGCTAGCATTTGTCGGCAGATTTACTTCTGAAAGTAGGGAGCCCCGATCCAGTTATGCTTCGGAACATTGTTGTTATGAGACTTTCAGACTGAAAATTACGACTGTTACTGTTTCAAAAGACAAGAAACCTTTTCAAGCGGATCAGGGCCAATCTTATCGCAGCAGATACGAAAATTTTTTGCTCGCTTCGCTCGCACTGTACCCCTATTGCTGGTCTAACATGCAAATCACCTGTCCTCCCCCAGATTCGCACTTGAAAGTAAGAAGTTACAATGACAACTATTGTCAATTGGTTCAGCTTGCTTTTTCACAAGAGACGTTTT
>REGM01000515.1:0-36723 GCA_004194415.1 Aurelia aurita | reverse complement strand
AATGAAAGATGATATAGTTTGTCTTATCAATATTTAATGATAGTTTATTAGCATCGAGCCATTTCTTTACTAATCTCAGCTCCTTGTTTACAATTTTGATCAAATTAGATAAATCTTTGGATTCATAGTAGATGTTTGTATAGTTTCTTAAAAGCATAGCAAAGAGATAAAAAGTAAGTTTCTTAGAAGCATTTGGTAAATCATTGATATAGATAAGGAAAAGTAATGGGCCCAGTACAGAACCTTGTGGTACACCACAAGTAATTGAAAGTAGGCAAGAGTTACTTCCATTAACAGAAACATATTGCTTTCTATCAGAGAGATATGATCTAAACCACTCAAGGGCACATCCACGAATACCATAATGTTCCAATTTTGATAGCAGAATTCTATGATTAACTGTATCAAAAGCCTTTTGTAAATCAATGAAAATACCACAACCAAGTCTTTTATTGTCAAGTGAATTTCTTACAGCTTCTGTTAGACTCACAAGGGCATGATCAATTGAGTGGTTTTCTTGAAATCCAAATTGTAAAGAATAAAGAATTTTATGAATTTCAAGGAATCTATAAAGTCGTCTGTGCATTAGCTTCTCAAATATCTTGCTGAAGATGGGTAAAAGAGAAATTGGCCTATAGTTTGATGGAAGCACAGGATTTACTTTTTTTAAAAGAGAAATAACCTTGGCAATTTTAAGTTTATCAGGGAAAATACCGGACTGGAAAGACTGATTAACAAGAAGAGCAAGAAGTGGTGAAACAGAGTATCCAATAATTTTTAGTAATTTTATTGGTATACTATTAGGACCTACAGATTTGGAAGGATTTAAAATATTGATTAGATCATTAACTTCAATCAAAGTAGCTGGAGTAAGGAAAAGTGAATTGCAAGTTCTGTTAGATAAATAGTCAAGAGGAGATTTTGGATTTAATGGGATTGTCTTTGATATGCCATCAGCAACATTGACATAAAAATCATTAAAAATATTTGACATTTTAGAAGGGTCTGATGTTACATTTCCATCTTTGCCTTTGATTTTGTTGATTAAAGAAGAAGTAAAAGACTTATGAGAAATTATTGTCTTGATACCTGACCACATTTTTTTCATATTTTGACTATTGGTAGAAAAATAATTATGAAAATACCTCGCTTTACTTTCTTTTAATTCATTGGACGACGATTTCTAAACTTCTTATACAACTTAAGGTTATCAGGAGTCTGTTGTTTCTTTAGCTTCAGCAAAATTCTGTCTCGAATTCTCATCATCTTCAGTATCCTATTATTTATCCATGGTTTATCTTCGAGTTTCATTTCCTTCCTACTTCTCTTTTTAATTGGTGCATGCTTATTTGTCAAAGTAGTAAGGTCTTTCAAAAATGTATCAAATTTTGAGTTCATATCCAGGTCACTATTTTCTAAATAAGTAAAGTCAATCTGATCGAAGTCGTCAAGAAATTTGTCTTCTTTAAATCCGGAGTAATCATATTTGAATGATTCAGATTTACTATGACTAACATGAGTATTTTTCAAAATTAAAAACTGGGGAAAATGGTCAGTAATTTGCATTACAATATTACCACTTGTTATATTAGCATTGGTAGCATTAGTATATATGTTATCAATGATTGATGCTCTGTGTTCAGAAACTCTAGTTGGATGATGAATGCAAGGAAGAAGGCTGTGTGAGAAAAGGCTGTTGACAAAATCACAGGTTGGTGTATGGGAAGCATAATCTAGAAGATTGACATTGAAATCACCCATAATAAATAACATCTTATTTGATGATAATTTCGAAAGAAGATTCTGGAAGTGAGATGTTAGGTTATCAATGTTTGAACTAGGATGTCTGTAAACACAGCAAATAAGAAAATTTTTGTCATTTTTGTTTTCAATTTCAACCCATACAGTTTCAAAATCATCTGTACAAGAATCCAAGTCAATTCTTGGTTTGGAAGTAAGAGAATCTCTGATATACAAACCAACACCACCATTCTGAGTGACTGATTTNCAAAAATGTATCAAATTTTGAGTTCATATCCAGGTCACTATTTTCTAAATAAGTAAAGTCAATCTGATCGAAGTCGTCAAGAAATTTGTCTTCTTTAAATCCGGAGTAATCATATTTGAATGATTCAGATTTACTATGACTAACATGAGTATTTTTCAAAATTAAAAACTGGGGAAAATGGTCAGTAATTTGCATTACAATATTACCACTTGTTATATTAGCATTGGTAGCATTAGTATATATGTTATCAATGATTGATGCTCTGTGTTCAGAAACTCTAGTTGGATGATGAATGCAAGGAAGAAGGCTGTGTGAGAAAAGGCTGTTGACAAAGTCACACGTTGGTGTATGGGAAGCATAATCTAGAAGATTGACATTGAAATCACCCATAATAAATAACATCTTATTTGATGATAATTTCGAAAGAAGATTCTGGAAGTGAGATGTTAGGTTATCAATGTTTGAACTAGGATGTCTGTAAACACAGCAAATAAGAAAATTTTTGTCATTTTTGTTTTCAATTTCAACCCATACAGTTTCAAAATCATCTGTACAAGAATCCAAGTCAATTCTTGGTTTGGAAGTAAGAGAATCTCTGATATACAAACCAACACCACCATTCTGAGTGACTGATTTAGTCTTAAAAAAGTATATCCTGGAATATCAACATTAGATGAAATGGGATTGTCATTATAATGCCATATTTCAGACACTCCAATCACATCAGGATTCAAATTAGTGTGAGCAGATAAAGAAACTAATTCATCATGATGAAGAGATAAACTTCTTATATTAGTGTGAAGAATAGAAAAGTTACTGGAGGATAATTGTAAGGAAGACAGTTCAGGTAGAGTGAAGTAGCGAGAATCAATATTCTGAGGCATATGTTCATCAATATCATAATCACTAAGATTGGGCAAGTCCATCAGGTTAGAAGTAATTTCAAACGAGGGTGCAAAGTCAATGAATGAGGGTAGGTCAAAGTCACGCAGCCCTAAGAATTCATCATTTGCTAAAGAGCCAAAGGGAAACATGACCTTTGTACATTTTAAGCAGAACCAAGGCACATCATCATCCTCATTTTGAAGCTCTTTATATTCAGAAACAGAAATATTGTTACACTTAATATAGACCCAAAATTTACAGTTGCTACAGAAAACTGATTTACAATTATCAGGGATATTTTTNTTAAAGACTGGCGCTTGGTGACTAGTGCATGCGTTCTCACGTGACTCCTATGTTCCTGAAGTATTGTTCGTAGAATCACAATCGAACTTCAACTCCCCTTTCAGGTAAGTCTCGTTCAATTTGTTCATTATACACGAAAGAGTCGACTGTTTTACAAATCGACCTTTTATTCTCCATTATATGGCCAACTCCCTCCAAGCCAAAAAGTACCCCTGCATGGTAACCAACCCAAAAATTTAGTTAAAGTTTGTTAATAAAGTTTGTTTGATATTGTACTCCTGTAAAAGTGAGTTATTTGTTAAATGATGATGATGATGATGATTGTCGGTTCTGCATGTCTTTGTTGTGTAGGTCTTAGGTCTTCGTTTTGTAGTTCTTAGGTCTTTGTTTTGTAATTCTTAGGTCTTAGGTCTTTGTTTTGTAGTTCTTAGGTCTTAGGTCTTTGTTTTGTAGTTCTTAGTTCTTAGGTCTTTGTTTTGTAGTTCTTAGGTCTTAGGTCTTCGTTTTGTAGTTCTTAGGTCTTAGGTCTTTGTTTTGTAGACAGCCTTCTTTATCCTTCCATTTGGCCAATTTGGCAACGATCGGGCGTGGGCCATCTGGACGTCCAAAACGATTAGGGCCATTGCTTCTCCGATTAACACGGTGGCAACGTTCGATTTCAAAATCCTCTTGAAGATTGAGTTTATCCTTAACAATTTGTTTCACAACTTTTTCCGTGTCGTCCCAAGACTTTTCAGTATTTTTATCTTCAACAACACCCGTGATCCTGATGTTTGATCGACGGCTTTGGTTCTCTAGGTATTCAAGTTGGGAATCCGTAGCATCCGTCTGATCATTGATTGCATTTAGATTGTCAGAATGAGCTAGGACCCTACCTTCAATGCTATCAAACTTTTTTAGCACATCATCAAATTTGGCCTGCGTAAATTGGACGCTCACCTTCAGGTCATTAATGTCATTCTTGACTGATTTGAGGTCCTCTTTGACATCTTGAATTAATAAGTTGAATGTAGATTTGAAAGCATCTGCCTGTACGGTGGCCCATAGGTGCCACTGCCGTGTTCCGTGTTCCGTGTTCCGACTTTAGTGACGACTTTACTGCCGTGTTCCCTGTTTAGTGACGCCAACCTTGTTCCGTGTTCCGTGTTCGTTTCAGGGGGTAGCATTGAGCTTCTTTTACTTCCATAGCAATGGTAATACATTGTGCATTCCAATCAATTTGCCCTATCTTTACCCCCTGGGAAATATAGTTTTCTACTCGTCAGAAAATAGATTGTTTTTTGTGTCCGTCAGTCTCCAATAAGTTCATCAAATTTTAAAAATAGATTGTTGTTTGTGTTCGTCAGTCTGTAATTTGCTTATCAAATTTTACAATTTGTTCTAAGTGTTCGTCAGTCTCGAATGTGCTTATCCAATTTTAAAACTCTCCATCAACACGGCAGAAGGAACACGGCAGAAAACTATATTTCCCAGGGGGTAAAGATAGGGCAAATTGATTGGAATGCACAATCAGCGGCGGGGCCAGACCAAAAATAGTGGGGGGGGCAAAAGTCTAAAATTTTTAGACTGGGAGGGTAAATAGGTATACCCAGACATTNTTATTATGATTTCAGTTTTTCGTTGATATTGAGCAAGAAAAAACCAGTGCTGATAGCGCGAAAACAGCCAGTTTTGGGGACAAACCTTGCCAAATGATCTGTTGTCCAATAATATTCAGGAAAAAGCCAAACTTTACTGAAGGCAGAAAAGCCACCTTTTGGGGACAGAGCTTGCCCAAAGTTAAGAGAAAAAAGCCAAGTTTTGGGACAGACCTGGAACCACTGTCCCCATAGGACATGACCACCCCTGACCCTGCAGGAGTCAGGCAAAAACCCACCCTGGGCGGCACATACCCGTACACTCAACGTGTTATGTGCCCCCCCAAGGGCGGCGCCAGGGCCAGGGGGTGGACTGGGTGGACATATCCACCCTACTTTCTTAGGTCGGTATTTATTCTTAAGCAAAAAAAGATGTAAAAAATATCAGGTATACCTTCTGGCAATAAATTCTATCCCTTGTCCACCCCACTTTTTCCGGGGCTGGCACCGCCCCTGCCCCCCCCTCAAGGCCATAATAAGCTCCACTGATGCATTCTTCTCATTTTCATTTTTAAAAATCCGAAAGTTATGAATATTCTCTTCGACCCCACTTGGGGGCTCGGGATGGGAGGGGGAGCTGCCGGGAAAGAAGATCGTTGTTGTTTAGGCCTATCGTTGTTTAGTGTCGTTTTTCGTTCGTCGGTCGTGCGCTCGTGCACGCAGACTCGATACGGGGGGGGATCAGCACTTCCTACTTTGGAACTTTTGAATAATATTTCAAAATGTCAGACGAAACAAGAGATGTGGAGTCGAATGATCATGCCGAGGAAGATGGTATTCATGACTTTATTGCATCAGTTGATGACCCATTAATATCTTCACTTGATGAGTATGATACCAATGATGTTACAGCATCTTCACACTCTGCGGAATCGTCCACTGAAGGTGAGAACTAAAAGCTTTCTGAGCTATCTGATTGGAGTGGACTAGTCTAGTCTATTTACCTTTTTTGGGCCAAAACAAAGTAACGTACATACAATACTTTCCATGGTTGCTGCACAGCTGCAATAAGGCTGTTAATTTCTTATAATTTCAAAGAACAAATGAAGCTGCGTTAAGGCTGCGTTAGGGCTGTATTGGAGCTGCAGCAGAGCTGTTGCAGAGCTGTTGCAGAGCTGTACGAGGGCTGTGGATAAGAGCTGCTAACAGTTGTAGTAAGGCTGCAATAAGGCTGCAGGGAGTGGCGAGGCTGTGCGCAGGCTAGGCTGCAGGTTAAGCTGTCTCAAGGCTGCATTAAGGCTGTTATGGAGCTGTAACAAAGCTGTTGCAGAGCTTTATGTAGGCTGCAGATGAAAGCTGCAGCGTACATACAGCAAGGTCACAGGGAAACAGTAAAACTGAATTCACATTTGCAGTAGCTTTTGTTCTTGATACATGGTGCCACAAATAAACATAGACATATAAGAAACTTAGATACTCAATTTCTGAAAATACAACAGCTAAAACGATGGTGTTTTGTTTTAAAACAATAGCCTTAACTTAACTTGCAAACAGTGATCTTACAAAGTCTAGACCATACATATTTATTTAACTACAATAACTAAAAGGAACTATAATAAAATGGCTCCAATTTTAAAAGCCACCTGGCACATTTAGGGTGTGTATGATTGGTAATTCCAAACCTACCAAATTCTGAAAACAGTAGACTTCGCAGAGACGGAAATATATTTCCCAATCAAACACAAAAATCTTGAAACGGTAGGTTTCGGATTCATCACCAGGGTTTGCTATTGAAAGCGAGAATTTCTCAAAAGTCTGCCAAACCTTCTGCCTTTAGCAGAAGGTTCAGAAGGCTTTCCAAACTACCAAACCTACCGTTTTTAGCATTTTGGAGTCAATCAAACACANGCTGTATTGGAGCTGCAGCAGAGCTGTTGCAGAGCTGTTGCAGAGCTGTACGAGGGCTGTGGATAAGAGCTGCTAACAGTTGTAGTAAGGCTGCAATAAGGCTGCAGGGAGTGGCGAGGCTGTGCGCAGGCTAGGCTGCAGGTTAAGCTGTCTCAAGGCTGCATTAAGGCTGTTATGGAGCTGTAACAAAGCTGTTGCAGAGCTTTATGTAGGCTGCAGATGAAAGCTGCAGCGTACATACAGCAAGGTCACAGGGAAACAGTAAAACTGAATTCACATTTGCAGTAGCTTTTGTTCTTGATACATGGTGCCACAAATAAACATAGACATATAAGAAACTTAGATACTCAATTTCTGAAAATACAACAGCTAAAACGATGGTGTTTTGTTTTAAAACAATAGCCTTAACTTAACTTGCAAACAGTGATCTTACAAAGTCTAGACCATACATATTTATTTAACTACAATAACTAAAAGGAACTATAATAAAATGGCTCCAATTTTAAAAGCCACCTGGCACATTTAGGGTGTGTATGATTGGTAATTCCAAACCTACCAAATTCTGAAAACAGTAGACTTCGCAGAGACGGAAATATATTTCCCAATCAAACACAAAAATCTTGAAACGGTAGGTTTCGGATTCATCACCAGGGTTTGCTATTGAAAGCGAGAATTTCTCAAAAGTCTGCCAAACCTTCTGCCTTTAGCAGAAGGTTCAGAAGGCTTTCCAAACTACCAAACCTACCGTTTTTAGCATTTTGGAGTCAATCAAACACAAATTCCGAGTCTACGAAGTCTACTGTTTTCAGAATTGGTATCAATCAAACACAGACTTAAAGTCTCCACCAAGCATAAAAACAAGCGGCAATGCAGATTCTCAGATCGTTTGACTATCGTCCCTGTCTAATTTTATTTGATGCAAAACATGTGCAATCATTGGCACACACACACACACGATATTGCAGTAAGGACTTATAACTGACTTATAATATGTCCATAACCCTGCTTGTCGCCCTGCTTGTCATGACGACGACTGCTTCTTTTTCAAGGAACCTGTAAAATTTGAAAATAGGAACTATTAGAATGGCTCACAAAAACATAACTATTGTTTTGGGTGTTTGGAAAACTTAGTTTTCCAAACACCCAAAACAATAGTTATGTTTTTGTGAGCCATATGATCAACCTTAGAAAACTCAAAAGTTTCCCATGATGCAAATCTCTCTTTGATATTTAATATGCTTGGGGGATTCGCATATTTATTAATTAAATTTAAAACTGGGTCATCCATTTGTTCATAATCATTGGCTATTACATGCCGGGGGGATATCTAAGGTATCTACGATATTAGCGAAATAAGAATTAAAACATTCTGCCTTTTTTTTTATTTATTTTTTTTATATTCATATAAAAATTTACAAAACATGATACATTCTACTATACTTCCTAATTACTATACAACTATGCAACACTACAGTGACGATACCATGGAGAGTAAAATGGCATGACTGCCCTATGGCCATAACATGAAACAAAAACAATACGAGAAAAACATGCGAAGATACGATGAGAGAACAAAACATAAACAAACAAGATAAAAACTATAAGTTAAGCTACAAGTTAAGGTTACTGTAACCCTTCAGGCAGCGATTAAGAAACTCTATTTTCCACGGCCGTTCCTTAAACTACTGTATACCAAACAAAATTATATGTTGTTCGAAGCAGAATTAAACGCGGAATACCATACAAATATAACCAGTTGATTAAAGAAAAACGCATATGTTTTATTCCAGATTTTAGGCGAAATCGACCACCGTTGCGAAAAAATCTTGGTGTACCCTATTGGGCATTGTTCGACCAAGACTATCTATTTAAAAAAGACTTAAGGTCCTGAACTGCAAAAGTGTGTCACAAATTTTTAATAAAACGTTTTTCGTAGCACTTTATTTAAGTTTGGTTTGTTATTACCCCTAACTCTAACCAACTTATGAGGAGCATACTTATCCAATGTTGATGCAAACAAGGTCCCAAATTCATTAGGTCTTTTGGATTTGTTGTTGTTAAAATGAATGACAAATCAGACAAGAATGCATTCTCAGAGAATTGTTTAAAGTCCCTATATCTTATTTGCTTTGGTGGAAGCCTTGTGTGTTGTGTTTTGAGAATGGTGTATATCATATGGTGACAGTCACTAAACCCTGTCTCAGATGTTTGGGTTCCAAAAGAACTATGTTTCATGTTTGTCAACATAAGGACAATGCATCATGGGTTGGTGGTAGACTTGAAGCAGGTTGGTGACTTTATCATGCTGTATAAACCATTATTCTCAACCGACGAACTGAGTGTAATGTTACTCTGATCCATATTAAAATCACCAAAATTAGTGAATGTTTGTATGTCACAGAAACACAATCATACAATATTTGTATTTTTTCAATTAAATAAGCCTCATTCTGAGAAGGAGGTCTATATATGGGCATATAACATAGAACATTTAACAATATACATAATATGCATATTTCAGTTGCTAGCTACAAACATTACAGTTACAAGTTGGCCCATCCCATTTTTTTATAAAGTCTCTTAAACGTTTGAATGTTTCGGCTAATTTAATCTCTTTGGGCAAAGCATTCCAAATTTGTGGTCCTAACGATAGGAGACTTTTTGACCCGAAAGTAACTTGGTTTGGTCTGTTATTAATTAATTCATTTGGGTTTCTTGCTGACCTTGTTGTTTGTTTTAGTTTGACAATATCCTGCATGAAAGGAGGATTTAGTTTTGAGACTGTTTTATAAATTTCAATGCAAAGAGTTCTGAGACGGCTGATTCTCATCGTGCATTTCTCAGCTTTAGAAAGTAAGTCGTCATAAGAGCTTGTAGAGTCATTGTAAAGAACTCTAAGAGCTCGCTCGTGGATTTTCTCAATTTTGTTCACTGACTTTTGAGAGGAAAAATGCTAGACCAGAGGGCGGTAATTAAAGTTTGAAAAATGAAGCTTTGAACCAATATCTCTTTGGCTTTAAGCTCCATATATAATGATCTTTAAGCTCCATTAATAATGATCTCAAACAACTGGACAGTTGGCTTCAAAGCAACAAACTCTCTTTAAATGTTGCGAAAACGCATTCCATGCTTGTTTCTACTAAACAAAAGCATAACCTCCTCAAAAATCGAAATGAGGATTTGGAATTGAAAATTCGCGACAATGAGCTCGAAGTAGTCCAAAAAACAAAATACCTTGGTGTGCAGATCGACAACTCTCTTAACTGGAAGGAACACATCAAGACTGTTTCTACTAAAGTTTCCAGAGCTATTGGCTTTCTAAAACATGCCAAGACTTTCTTATCACAGGAAACACTGAGCGGCCTGGTATAGACCTCCCTCTGATCCGATTGAAACATTTACTAAACTCGAGGGAAATCTCGAATTCTTTGATCGCGAAAATAAGGAAATAATTCTCCTTGGTGATACAAATTGTGATATGTATTTATTGGAGAACTCCCCTGAAAATACAACAAATAATGTTAACGCTGCTGTACATATGGCCTCGATTTATGATACATTTGGCCTTACTCAATTAATTAAGGATCCTACTAGAGAGACTTTGGATACCGCTACATTAATTGATCATGTAGCATCAACTCACCCAGAAAACATTCCCGAATCTGGAGTTCTAAAAGTCGCTCTTAGCGATCATTATGCTGTCTACTGTATTAGAAAATATATGGGCACATTTAAACGACAACAGAAAATTATCACCACAAGGAAAATGAAAGATTTCGATCAAAATAGTTTCTTGTTTGACCTCAGTCAAGTTGACTGGGATCTGATAGTTGAGTCTTGTAATGACGTTAATGAGGCTGTAGAAAAATGGTCAGCTTTACTATCCTTGATTATTGAAAAACATGCCCCAATGCGAACAATAAAAGTTTCTGATAAGATGACCCCTTGGTTGACTACTGATTTCAGAAAACTTGCTCGTTCCAGAGACAAGCTCAAGACTTCTGCCGTTAAAAGCAAATCTTCCATTCTTATGAATTCTTATAAACACGTGCGGAATAAAGTGAATAATCTAGGCAAAAAGCTAAAGCGAGACTACTTTACCAAAAAGATTGCTCTTTATAAGGGGAATTTGAAAGAGACATGGAAAACGATCAACCATTTGTTGAATAAGAGATCAAAGACAACGAATGTTCGCTGTCTTGATGTTGAAGGTCGCAGTGTGACTGACAACAATGAAATCGCACAATCGATGAATGATTTCTTTTGTAGCATAGGTAAAAAGCTTAGTGACGACATACCGCAGCAGCCCAACCCCTTACTTTCGAATGAATATGTCATCAATGAAGAGGGTACGAGTTTCCAGTTTAAGACCGTCTATTCTGTTTCTGTTGAAAAGGCTCTCAAGAAAATGAAGACTTCGTTTGGCTTTGGATCAGATGGTATTGCAAGCCATTTCATCAAAATTGCATTTCCAATTATCTCACATTCTCTGTGTAGGATTTATAATCTGTCAATTGAGTCAGGAATATTTCCTGATTGCTGGAAAATAGCACGTGTTGCTCCCATCTTTAAAAGTGGATCAACTGAGGATAGATCGAATTACAGACCAATCTCTGTCCTACCCGTAGTTTCAAGGTTGTTCGAAAAACTCATTTATGATCAACTGTACGAGTATCTTGATTCTAACAGGCACTTATTTGTAGATCAGTATGGTTTCCGTAATTTGCATTCGGTTGTCTCTTGTTTACTGAACTGTACCAATGATTGGTACGTAAATATTGACAGAGGGAAATATACNTGTTGTGTTGTGTTATGTTATGTTGTTATAATATATTCTGTTGTATTGTATTATACACATATTGAAGGTGTTGTGGCGCAGTGGTGTTCTGACTTTGCAGCCAGAACAGTTAGGCATTATTCACTACATGTTGAAGAATATTTTAATAATATATAGCGTTCATTTCATATAATCCTATCTTTTTATTTTTACTATAGACCACAGGCAACAAAGAGCCTTGCTGCAGGCCATAGTATTTGTAGAAGATGCCATAGAGGTAAGTTTTTGTTGTTTTTATTTGTGATTAAAAACTATGTAAGCCAGGTCCTTAACGCGGAACCCCAAAATTCTAAGTGTTTCTGTGCGTTAATTTACCAAATCAAAACAAAAAATAAGTATTTTCAAACAGGACGTTATTTTAAAGGACAAAGGATGTTTATTTGAAATGGGCCCAAGTATAGGCCTAAGAACTTCTTCCGTCTTAAGAATGTTTTACCGACGTTGCAACATTCATATATTCAAACAACCAGAAATAGATTCTATTGCATTAAAGGGAATTTTTCAAATTCTAACAAATTCCGCGAGATTGAGTTCCGCGTTAGTGATTCTGCCCTTATGCAAGAATCAATAACGCGGAACTCCATCCTCGCGGAGCCAACGATCCACGGTTCTGCGGAATTTTGGCGTTCCGCGTTATTGACCTGGCCAGAAATGCTGGCCGGAATATATGCTCTGCACATGCACTTGGTTGCTGCACTATGTAACAGCTCATTGTTATATAGCAGTAAAGTACTAGTTTAGTCAGAAAATTCATTTGGAAAATCACTGAAATTAAGGCGTGCACATTAGGGAATCTGGGAGGGTGACACCCCCCCCCTCAATATTTCTGAGTCGGTCTGAATTTTTTATTGTGTGGGAAAAAGTCGATGCACGACAGAGCTCGAATCCAATTTGGTCCGATTTTTGAATGGTTTGGGCAAAGGTAGGTCCATGACGCAAATATTACAAACAGCCTAGGGATCTCTAAAAATGACTCACTTTTGCTGCCAACAAGTGATATACTAGATCCCATTCACAAATCTGTTAAGAAGTATGAAGCTCATCCAAGTATTTGCAAAATAAATGAGCATGCTAAGTTTCCAACAAATTTGAATTCAGAGAGGTCACTATCAAAGAAGTTGCTGTTAAAATCAAACAGTAGATGGAGGATGTCCTTTAAGGTTACGGTAAACGTTTGTAGCACAAGATTGTTTTCTCTCCCCAAAAGCAAAACTACTAGCGGAATCTAGTTAAACTATACATCATTCGATGCGTAAGAATGTAGGGACAAAGATTTTAAAATGATATTTTCCAGGCATCTTTATTGCTTAAGAGAGCATACCTCCTTCAAAAGCTATTAAAAAGGGGCTAAATTGGCTAATTTTAAACCAATCACAAGATCAGCTAGACATGAGAACATAATTTGGTCTTTGATCTACTTGCTAAAACAAGAAATTTGAAAATCGGATATGTAATCGAATTTTAGTGACTTTCAAACAGGAGTACTTTTCTTTGGAACACCCGGTAGGTCGTCCTAATTGGTTTATTCATACCGGACGACCCAAAAAAGTTCACAAGCCAGATTGCACTTTAGCCTCCTGAAATCAAAAGCTATTGGCACATGCTTTCTATTACGGTTTAGTTGACAGACATGCGTTCTTTTGAGATGCTGCATAGTTACTCTAAGGTTACGGTAAACGTTTGTAGCCCAAGAGTGGGTTTTCTCTCCCCAAAAGCCAAACTATTAGCGGAATCTAGTTAAACTATACATCATTCGATGCGTAAGAATGTAAGGATTCTAACCATATCAAAATAATTCGCAAAGATTTTAAGATGATTTTTTCCAGGGAACTTTATTGCAGAGAGCATACCTCCTTCAAAAGCTATTTTGTACCCTTGCGTTTAACGTAACACAATCTAACTTATATCGACAGGAAGCGCACATCCTAAGCTACCAAACTGTGTCTCAAATTCTTTAAATTCTTCCTTCCCTTGAAAATATACGCTGTCATAAATTTGCAAATAACCTCTCTGCCCTCCAACAGTTGTATTGGGCTATAAAAGGCGGACCAGAGGACATACCAAGATTCTGAGACAACTTTTGCTTGCCTGAAGCCTGCTCTGGTAGTGTGCAAAATGTGGAGCCATTCGATTGGTTCCTTGGGTACAAAATAGCTTTTTCGTACCTGTACCTAGTGGATTTGTAAGTCCTGCAAAAAGGGAATTTTACTGATGCCATTTCAAATGTAAACATCAAGGTTAAATAAGCCACACTGTAATCCGGGTCAAGCAATTAGCGCTTAAAAAGCAATTTATGCATTGAAACAAAGTAATCGATACATATAATGTGGTTTCATCTTTGTTTCTAGCACATGACCGGCTTACTAGGTCAAAAAGCTAGGATTAGAATTTAAACCACACAGAAAAACTTTGCGTGAGAATTTGTATTATCCTTCCTTCGATCAAGAATTCTACTTTTTCAACATTTCTGTTACTTCCAAAGATGGTATCTTAGTGTTTCTTTGTTTCTTAAAATTTGGGCTTCTGAGATTTGAAGAAATTTGGCTTTTTCGGCCTGCAAACGTTTACCGTAACCTTAATCCAGACCCTACTAAGCAAGCAGTCGAGGTGACCTTCTCCAAAAAGAGATGTCTAGCGAATCATCCACCCATATTCTTTATAGGGGTGTACCGGATATCCGGTAGGCCGGATAATCCGGCGCCGGATCACCGATTTTTCAAAAATCCGGTTCCGGCCGGATCTTTGTTTGAAATCCGGCCAGCTACCGGATTTTCAAGAAATTAATTTAGAACTGAGACAACTTGCAGAGGATGGCAACATCAGTATATACGATTGAATAAAACAAACAACAAGAATTCTAAGTCAAATAGCAGAACAAATCATGCAACGTAGTCAAGCACAAATCTCAAAATAGTCTCTTTATTGTCTATTTGCAAGCATAGTACAAGAGGTTCTTAAATTTTCGGCCATCATAGTACTAGTTTGTCATGAATGAGTTTGTTATACATATGAAAACGTGTACTCATAAGGGATTCCTTCAAGCTTGAAGAAATATCCCTCAGATACTCATTCAAATAATTTTGCATTGATAAATCTCGTACACTTTTTCAAGAAGAAAATATTCACTTCATTCNTTTTGAGATGCTGCATAGTTACTCTAAGGTTACGGTAAACGTTTGTAGCCCAAGAGTGGGTTTTCTCTCCCCAAAAGCCAAACTATTAGCGGAATCTAGTTAAACTATACATCATTCGATGCGTAAGAATGTAAGGATTCTAACCATATCAAAATAATTCGCAAAGATTTTAAGATGATTTTTTCCAGGGAACTTTATTGCAGAGAGCATACCTCCTTCAAAAGCTATTTTGTACCCTTGCGTTTAACGTAACACAATCTAACTTATATCGACAGGAAGCGCACATCCTAAGCTACCAAACTGTGTCTCAAATTCTTTAAATTCTTCCTTCCCTTGAAAATATACGCTGTCATAAATTTGCAAATAACCTCTCTGCCCTCCAACAGTTGTATTGGGCTATAAAAGGCGGACCAGAGGACATACCAAGATTCTGAGACAACTTTTGCTTGCCTGAAGCCTGCTCTGGTAGTGTGCAAAATGTGGAGCCATTCGATTGGCTCCTTGGGTACAAAATAGCTTTTTCGTACCTGTACCTAGTGGATTTGTAAGTCTTGCAAAAAGGGAATTTTACTGATGCCATTTCAAATGTAAACATCAAGGTTAAATAAGCCACACTGTAATCCGGGTCAAGCAATTAGCGCTTAAAAAGCAATTTATGCATTGAAACAAAGTAATCGATACATATAATGTGGTTTCATCTTTGTTTCTAGCACATGACCGGCTTACTAGGTCAAAAAGCTAGGATTAGAATTTAAACCACACAGAAAAACTTTGCGTGAGAATTTGTATTATCCTTCCTTCGATCAAGAATTCTACTTTTTCAACATTTCTGTTACTTCCAAAGATGGTATCTTAGTGTTTCTTTGTTTCTTAAAATTTGGGCTTCTGAGATTTGAAGAAATTTGGCTTTTTCGGCCTGCAAACGTTTACCGTAACCTTAATCCAGACCCTACTAAGCAAGCAGTCGAGGTGACCTTCTCCAAAAAGAGATGTCTAGCGAATCATCCACCCATATTCTTTAATGACGTCCCTGTGAGGAAGGTCCAGGAGCAAAAACACCTTGGAATTATACTAGATTCTAAATTGTTTTTTGCTAATCGGTACTGAAAGCCGGTAGAATTTCTTCTCTCCTGTAATATTTTCTCATGTAAATTGCCACAAGGTTGCTATGTATTTCCATGCTCCTTGTGGTATCGTCTTGTAACTTTAAGTATGTTTCTGTAAATTTTTATGAGAATATATATACCCAAAAAAATATGTCCTAACGCAGTTGAATCGAATTAAAAAGTGTGATTCCATTTCAAAGCAAAAACTCACCGAGGCTTGGTTCACATACAATTACATCACGGTTCCTCCTGCAAGCATACAATTACAACAATGTCTAAAAGAGAAGCTACCTCATTTTCACCTGCGTACTCTTTTACCCTTTGTGTATTCTCTAGAGACCTATTTTGCGAAACTTATACATCAAATGAAAGCATAGAAGTCAGCCTTTCAGAAAATCGCTATCTCATTTATATCAGACCTTTCGTTCCAGAGAGTTTTAATTTGCTCGACATGTAGCTTTTTTACACCAAGTAGTGTGGACCACGCCTGAAGGAGTTTAGGAAACGCATTCTCCCCATTCTAACGCCATTTTACCCTCGTATGAACCAAGCTGGATAATTAGAATTTTGCTAAGCAAGCAATAAGGCATCCGCACAACATCAAATTTGGTATCGTAAAGAAAGATAGATGTTAAATAAAGAAGTATTTGTTTTGTGAACGGCAGTTTCTTGGAGATTGATTGATTGATTTTGATTGATTTTATATTCTTTAAGGTATTTTGCAAACCAGGAGGTGCCCTCTGATTCGTTAAGCATGTCCGTGATTCGACAAGACCGACTGAAGTCGACAGCCTGCTTCTGTTCTTTGATTCGTGCGAAGTCTGTTGTTTCCTCCACCCCGGCCTCTGATCTTCTGTAAACATGGAAATGTAGAACCCTTTTAAAGTGCATATGAAGCGAACTTGTTTATCTTCTATTTTAATAAATTCGAGGTCGCTGATCACGTATATCTCGATGAAATCTTCGATAAATTGCTGTGAGCGACGTTATAAGCTCTCAAAAGTCCGATTCTGGCTCCAAAAAGTGGTTCAGAGGTATGGGCCGAGCGTTGCGCTTTCCTTTGTGTTTCTCATAGGTTCGACGTCATAGGTTTGTCAGTCTTACAAAGAGCATCGCAAGACAAATACTTCCCGTAGTAATACCTGTTGCACATCGCTATACACAAGGAGTCTGCTAAGGTTTTCAGAGGCAATTTTTCGACATCCAGCACATCAATGCAGTGACACTTTGTGGAAGAAGAGCCTTCGACTCTCGATGGTTGGTTTTTGAATCTTTTACCGTGAGTTGTTGGCCTTATTAGCTGAAGATTCATCGATAGAACTGGCTGGCCATCACGACATATTAGGCCTATGATGACCGCAATGTCGAAGTGACTTGCTTGAAGCATCGTAGCAAATGGTATGTTTATTTTAGTGCATACTCATACTTTCATAGCTAATATGTAGAATAGTGGATGATACTGTAATCCATCTTATCTACAATCGCCTAGTAAATTCCATCACGTTACGCGAGTCAGGGGTCTTCATTTCTGTCAACTTCGAGGCGATGGCTATGGGCCTAACAAAGTGTTAGTATTTCAATTCTTCTGAGGATTTTTACTGATCCAAATTGTAGTGAAGGATAACACTCTAACTCAGACAATTATCACCTTTAGGTGCTTGATTTGGACCTTGCAATCATATAATTTTTCCCATGAGAAGGGATGTTAGTTTAGGAGTTTGATTATCAACAGGAGACGGGTAACATTACACAAGAGAGACAAACAGTTTGCAAAATTTTTATTTTCATAGGAGCTAGAACAGCAACAAATTTAGTAGGTTTGTTTATTTGGAAGGATCAAAAGAATTTTATTCTAATGAATAATTTTTCCCATCGAAAAAAATGTCAATAGATTATGAACGCCTCAGGAGCATTATAAAGCAACAGAAACCAACTATATGTAACTTAACTACAAACATTATTTTCATTTCTATTTCCTAGAAAACTCAAAGCTACTCCAGCTATTGGAATTGTAGTGGATGCCTGCATATCAAAATACGACACATACAGTGAAGGCTGGCTGGAAGGAATTTCCTAGCGGATGCGCAACACATATAGAACTTTTTGGACATTTATGCTTTTTATAATGGTATCATTAAATGCAAAATTTCATTGATCGTTAATTGGATCCCACTTGTTGTCATTCCTTGTCTATACTAAATTTAGTAGAGCATCATTTATCACAATGGCTTTAAAGTTATTCCAGTCTTTTAGACCACATTTACACTGTACTGGTACAGTTTTGATCCACTGCAAAGTTTTCACGGTTGCAGAGCGTTTACATTGCTCCAGAACAAAATTATCCTAGAGATCGAAGGAACAAAAGTCTTATGGATAAGCAGGAACAGTGTAAATGGGCAGCTGATCCGTTGCACTTTTTTACGGTTCCAATGTTGTGCTGGTACAGTGTAAACGGGGTCTTGCTTTTCATCGCCAATTTCAAAATGTAGAAGTGGTTTCAACTATTTGAAAAAACTAAGGTCAAACGTTGGACGATACTTAATGTTCTACTTGTATGAGGTTCGAAAAGTGTACACGATTTTTAAGACCATAAAGTTTATTTGCCAAAAGCGTAGATGATTTTTATGGAATGGTATGCCCCTCGTCCTGGTATGTGGTGCTAGATAAGTATAATTCTTCAAGTTCTCAAGTACGTGATCTTCACATTTGCAACAGTCAGTGGTCTTGTTTGGTGGTAGTTTCTGTGCATTTCCCAAAACTTTCCCCCAATTGACTGTAAAGATGTTCTCCTATCCATACTCTTGATCATGTCCTAAAAGAAAAATACATTAATGGTTAGTCTGATTTATCGATGAATTTTAAATAGGGTTGTATCCCCAAAAGTACACAACAAAAATTACCCTCTATAATATTCCATGTCACAACTGATACAAACATGCTATTCCCATTCATTGAGAAAAATATGGTCGGTTGAATAAATGCCTTAGCATCGACCCATCGATGCCATATAAATAACCATGGCCATGGGTGCTTTGATGTGTGCTCAATCAGCAATAAAACTTCCACTTCATTTTCAATTGAGAGATCAAGAGAAATCCGAATTTTCTAACGACTTATTTTCCCCTTGTTTTGAGGTTCAAGCGAGAGAATTTAGGCCGACTCTCTTATCGAAAGTAAACAACGTGATTATAAGTATAAGAAGCTTGGCTGCAAAAATGATTACCTGAAAGACTGGAGTTCCTAACCAACAAATGCATCCACTCCACTCATTGCAATGCTCACCATCAATTACAGTTGCTTTAATTTGCCTTTGATTCCAGAGTTCTCTGCTTTGCTTCGATGCTGTGCATTTTAGGCGCCTGGCCACTGGCCTAAACAACCTAAAGACTTTGCGGCAAAGCAGACAAGTTTTGCACGATAAGTCCAATTCATGATAACTGATGAATACTGCCTTCCATCTTCAGTCGCAAAAACGAAACCAAGAGCATGTTTAAGCCGACTATAAATCGAGTTTCAGGGAGAAACTTGCGGTGCGTCCACTACAATCACTGCAGCAACCTTTGTTCTTTCGATGAGGCCTTTGAGAGTTGACAAACCTATAACGTCACAGAGGTCTGGTACGCAACGGTCTGACCGCGTTCGAGTTGTACCACTTTTTGAGAATTATTTTGCACTTTGAAAGCTTCATATCTCCAAAATTATAAGGCGGATGAAAAAACCGATTGCGCCATTGGAATGAGAATGAAAAATTCTATCAAAAGGGAAAATAAAAAATTTCGCTTCATATGCACTTTAAGAGAGATTTTGGTAGTACATAGCGAGACATCAGCTGCAAAATCTGGCCCTGCTCTCATGTATCGAAATAGAATTTTTATCTTTGATTTGAATGGGGGATAATATAATAATAATAATAATAGTAATTTCTTTGTTTAAGGTTGACGTAGCTAATAGCACTAGGCTAATTAATGCCAACCATTATTAATACAATAGCGTGAATACAAAAAAGACGAATTAATATCATAGAGTTTAAGGTAACTATGCCCTCCGCCCCAGCGAGCCGCGAGCCCCCACCCCGCAAAACCGCCCCCAAGAGACCAGCCAACCCCCGAACACCACCCAGCCCGCCGAGAAGCAGGAAAGAGGCCGCCGCCCCGCACAGTCCCAGCAATAGAAGATACATAACATATCCTTCGATAGCTAAGACTACTCAAAAACAACACCGCTCCCACCGCCTCCCGACAGGCCGAACAGCATCCGAGAAACAACCGACCCCCAAGGAGGGCGGCCCGCAGGACGGTAGCCCGCCACCCCCCAAAGAGGACAGCAGAGCCACCCTAAATATAACCTAAATTTACAATAAAACTCTTACATAATCTACAGTTGCATGTAAAATTCCAAAACTTGATCTCCTTTTTAAAATATTTTACGGATCGGGACTCTTTTATATGCAATGGTAAGTCTCGCCAGAGATTTTGCCCTAGGAAGCTTACATTTTCTAATCCATAGGCTGTAGTCCTAGGTTTGCGTGCATGTTGTTCGTAACTCTTAAGTTTTAATGTATTTCTCTCTCCACGAAAATTTCCTTCATGAAGGAGGGATTTAGATTCATTCTTGTTCGGTAAATTTCGGTGACAAGAAACTGCAGATTTCGTTGATGAATGGAGACTGAATCATCTGTAATTAACAGTTCTTCAAAACTGGAGATCCTATCTCGATACGCTATTCGTAGTGCTCTTTCGTGAATGTGGTTAATTTTTGCATTAACGCGTCTATCGTGAAACATCCATATTAATGGACAGTAGCTAAACTGAGACATTACAAAGGCTCTCATGACGATCCTAGTTTTTTCTTCGGGCATATACGTTGAGGCCCTTGCAAGAGCATGTAGCTTTTGGCTTGCCTTCCTACAAACCGTATTTAAATGTTGCTTGAAATTTAGCTTTTGGTCAATTGCAACGCCTAGCAATTTTCTTCTTTGCTCTCTTTGATCACAGAGGGACCAACATTTATTGAGATTTCTGTGTCTTTTTCACCAAATACTAGGAGGTGGCATTTTCTTCATTTAATTTCATAAAATTTTCTGCAAACCAATTGCTTAGTTCAACAGTATCATTTTCTGGCCTTAAGGTAACCTCCTGTAACTCTTGATGAAAACAGTTGTCGTATCGTCTGCGTAATTTCAGATTTCAGTCTCATTCAGCAAAAAGAAAATATCATTGATAAATATATTAAACAAGAGAGGCCCCAGAACTGATCCTTGAGGGACACCTAATTTAATTTCTTTCCAAAAGCTGAATGAGCCGTTTACTTCGACTCGTTGCCTTCTACCTGTTAGATAACTATACACCATTTGTATGGCATTTATACTAAAGCCGTATGCATTCAATTTAGCAAGCAAAAGTTCATGATTGAGACAATCAAAAGCATTGGATAAGTCTGTTAAGACTGCTCTGACAAAACCTTTGTTGTCTAAGGTCTTCTTTTTTTTTTGTATCCAGTAAAACTAAAACTAACCATACAATACATTTCATGTCCCATCCACAGTGGGAAAAGACACGCAGTCACCTGGTCCCCACTGTAGATGGGACTTAAAAATTAAGGCACACAATTTCCAAAAAGAAAAACCAACAAACAATCAAGACGACAACAAAAAAACAACGTAGAAAGGAAAAAAGAGAAATAGGGGGAGGTCGCTGCTATGAATTCTCGAAAAGAGTTGCTAGCAACATCTCTTGGATCGTTCAATGAAGGATATTGTCGCCTCAATAATCATTCTATTCTCGACTACGTTCAAATCTGAAGTTCCGTACAAGAGTACTTCACATAAATCTTTTGAATCCATACTTGTAATGTCTAACCCAGGTACATCCGCAAGCTGACTGAAGAGATCTGTGCGCATTACGTCAAACTGAGGGCAATGCCGGAGAAAATGCTCGTTATCTTCGTTTCCCGTACCACATACACAACGAGGGCTTAAGCAGTCAAAGCTGTGTCGAAACCTATGCTCATTGAGTGGGCTGAATTTTACGCGCAACTTTGTTAGGTTCCTAATACCTGTCATGTTATAAACATTGTACATAGATTTCTTAACCGGCCTGATAACTGCAAGTAATTTTCGTTTAAATTCCGCAAGTGTATTGGAGTCTTTGATATTTTTATCTAGCAAATTCCATTCGAAAAGGACTTGCAAAACGCGCTGTTCTTCCAGCAGGTTGGTATTCACGCTGACGTCTTAAGCTGTATGAAACCTTGCGTCCAACAGGAATTTCATCGAAAAGATACGCTGGCGCTCGTGTTTTTTTTAGATTGAAGAAATGGCACATGCGCCTATACCACCTCCTCTGATACAGACTCTCCCATCCCAGTTCCTCAAATAGCCTCTGCCTGCTTGTCCCTCTCCATGCTCCTGTTACAGCTAGTGCAGCAGAATATTGTGTTTGCTCCAACAACCAAGGTCTTCTTACAAGTCTCCACCAATTTTAGCAAAGCATGCTGGGTATTGTACCCCTGTCGATAGCCACAAATTTTAGGTGAGAAAAACTTGTTCACAAAAGGTAACATTTGATTAGCCAAAAGTCTCTCAAAAACTTTGGAGACAGACGGTAATACTGTTATTGGTCTATAGTTTTTTATGTGAAATGAGTCACTATTTTTTAAAAGAGCGCTAACATCACCGTATTTCATTTCATCGGGGAAAAAGTTTCCGTCTACACCTTTATAGGAAAGGTCCAGCAGGTAGGGGGCAACTATGTCAACATTATATTTAATAATCTTAGCGGGAATACTACCAATAGGCGAGGTCTTCTTAGTATCGAGGTTAGTATAATACTTAGTATAATAGAAGAGGGTAAGGAGGGTTATATACCTGTACAATATAGGGGTGTGATCGCCTCTGTATCAGCGCAGCACAACTTTTGTGTCTTATATGTACTGTCTGGTGCTTCACTAGAGCGCCTCTTCTGAGTCAAGGACCAATTTTCATATTACAACGTTACCCTTCGCCGTCGTTGGTACATGGTAGCTATGACACATAAGGGTATTTGTTAGTAGCCATGATACTGCATTAGACGAACTAACGTGTTAACGATGACACCTAAAGGCCCATTTCTACTTCATTCGCAATTCGCAAAACGTATGCGATTTGCGAATTGTGAATTCCGAACGCATGCGAACTCAATACACCCACCCTTCAAAGTTGTTCTCGCGAATTTCAATTGTTTCTTCAGCCAATCAAATTTATATCTTTTTGATAGCGCTTGTCCCCTTTATTTCTTTGTTTCGAAAAGTTGCTTCTAATTGGTTGCCTTCAATCCGGGACAATCGATTCCTTGCGATTTGCAAATTGCGATTTTCGAATGAAGTGGAAATGGGCTTTAAGGGTCTTTAATGGTGTCCTGTACAATTTCTAAGCCAAGCAACAACTTCTATATTACAGCGTTCAACTAGCTAGCTACCTTTGCTGTCGTTGGTGCATGGTAGATATGACACATAAGGGTCTTTGTTAGTAGCCTTGATACTGCATGCGATGAACTAACGTGTCAATGATGACACATAGGGATGTTTAATGGCGTCATGTACATCTCCTAAGCCTGGCAAAAACTTTTATATTACAGTGTTCAACTAGCTACCTTTACTGTCGTTGGTGAACATGGTAGCAATGACACTTAAGCGTCAGTAATGGTAGTTTTAAACAACGTTCGATGAGCTGCCTTTGGTATCGTTGGTATATTTGTTAACAATGACACATATGGGTTTTGGATGGTTGCTATCACCATTAGAAGGTGCAGGTGCTACATTCCAATGGACAGGTCGTCGCTTCTTCCAGCAAAAGACTGCTTTGAATCCATCTCTGAAGTTTGTGCTAAAAAAGCAATATATGTATGGATTCCATGCTGAGTTGCAAAATGCCAGTACTTGGAAAGAGAGCCATAGTTTCCTGCAGGGAGAGAAATTAGAAGGTTAATCCCACTTCATTTCTTGCAACACTGTGCGATTTTTCTCAATATACTATCTGCTCAAAGTGTCCCCTGTGGTCCATGACCATGGTTCCAACCAAATAAATCTCCTACACTTGACTGATACTCCTCCTTGGATGATACACCGGGCACCACTACGGACAATTGGGGTAGTGGGAACATGCCGCCCGAAAGTTCCCATTTTCACCAATTTTTTGGATAGATTTGGGTTATGGTTTTGCAAATTCGCAGCCAAGATTTTTTCATAAAGGAGAATTTAACATTATTTTCAGTGCTAAAAAATACATGAAAAGTTGCAAAAAATACTTCGGTCTTTCGGCTACCGTGAATGTAAATTAAAATGGCATAAATAAGAATTTATGCGGCACATATTTTGATCTATCTTTTCACAGCCCCATTTCACATGCAAAAAGAGTGGGTTAGCTTGGTCTCAGACTGTTTTTTCGTTCTGCTTTGTTTTTTTCTGATCGGTTAGTCGTAGAAGCCCTTTGTCTGCAATCGCTAATCACTTTGTAATGGTTTGTCAAGCAAGTCAACGGATGCTATTGTAATAAATTTGCTCTTGTTTATTCGACAACCTCAAATCATTTACTTACCCAATTAGTCTTGGATCTCCAGCTTGGAATTTCTTCAGCAGGAACAAACAACCATATGGGAACAAAAAGATAAAAAATGAGCTTGCAGACAACATCAGCATTTTGATGCTCCTCTTCTTGTTACCAGTTGCATCATTAGGAATGACGTCACTAGACCCAGTCCCCCATAATTTGACACATATTCTCCAGTAGCAAAGTATCATCACAGTAAATGGCAGAAAGATCCAAAGAACGGGGACGGTTACGCTGTACATGAGGTATCTTTGTTTGCTAGGCCATGCGTGGAAACAGTCGCAACTGTTGCTGTTGCCAGGGAATGTGTTCTTCTTGCAGTATATAAAGTAAGGTATCAGAAATGTAAATGTAAACAGCCATATTATCGGTATGACTATCTTTGGACGAGGCCGTCTTGTTTGGTTGAAGTTGTCTCGACATATGCCCAAGTATCGGTCGATGCTAATGTAGGCGATTGTTACCGTTGAAACAGACAGGAATTCATAAAGTAAATGGTTTCCTAACTTGCAGCCAACGTCACCTACGAGAGAAATTGTGGGCTATTATGCTTTTTACAAAGACTGTTGTTGTAGAACATTCGCTCTTGAAACGGCACGCAACCAAGATTTTGAGAGGAATTTCCGCCAGGTTTTAGAAAGAAAGTTCCAAATTAATCCTGGTGGTACTTTTGCTCTCAAATGACAAGGATATAAGAATTGTAGCTTAGAAACTTTATTAAAATGGAGTGCCTCTTAACAGGCCTTATATCCATTCCTCATTACTTGATTTTCATGGATTGTTATTATTTAATTTCTGTCTAGGCAGTCAAATTTAAAGAATAGTTTTCCATCCCTACAGTGATAGCCTGTCAACTTTTTTCAAGGGTCCCACCCAAGTTGTTTGACAAATTTAATACTCAGTAAACGGAAGGCTGAGATAAAAACTCAATGCATCAGCAAAAGGTCTATCACAGCACAATGATCACAGCCACAGCTTTGCCCACACTTTTGTACATGGGTGTATCCCAAGATTTTGACAACTCGCCCACGGAGGCATCCATACAGTTTGTACACAAATGTATCCGATTTCAGATCCTCCTGTACCCCTGTACACCTTTTGAATAAGGGAGATTGGCAATTTTCGATAGAGCATACGCTTTTGGCTGGTGTCCCCGCCCCCTCCTCACATCAGTGTTCACGTACTTCATGGATGTCGCCAACCCTTATGATGATGTCTTACCCCGTTAAACTTTGAAACAACTTTTTTCAGGCAGAGGTGGAGTGGAGAGGTTGAAAATCTGTAATGAGGGAGAGGGTCGGGAAGGGGAAGTTTACACTCCTCCCTGTCTTCTTCCCTGCAAAATTATCATTATCATCATCATAGCTCTGTATACTAGTAGGCAAGTAGTTCTGAAGCCCGGGGGTTCTTAATTTTCATTTGTATAGGGGTGTACCCGGCTCCAGACTTTTCCCCCAAACAATAGACCTCGCTGGAAAACATTGGTGAAAAAGATACTCCAAAATGAAAATATTGAACTGAGCAACGCCGAAATAACGACCTGTTCTAGCAAAGTACCCCCTTTTGGCAACCGGCTGTAAAAAATTGCCTTCTTTCGATACCCGTTGCAAGAAAATTAAGCGAAAATGATACCCTGAAAAACAGCATATCCCGTTGGACAAATGTACCGAGTACACCCCCCCTGGCTTCTGTAGCTAGGAGAATAAAAGGTAATTTAAGCCTACTGTCTACAAAAGAAGAAGATATTGTATGCCTATATGTAAAGCTGAATACCGAAGATAGAGGCTACGAAGCTGAAATATGAAATTGATTTTAATCCTTACCTACATCTACACCTTGTAACTGCAGCAAGTGACTAAGCGTTGTCAAAGCGAGGCCTACATCAGCCACCGATAGATTCATTAAGAAATAATACCATCTTTTTCTCCTCATTTCTTTATTCCTCAAAACTGTTACACAAACTGTGATATTACCAATTACGCAAGCAACCAACACAATGAAATAAACAGGCAGTACTGCTGACAGATCGAGCTTGATTTTGTCGAAATAACTGTTTGCTTTTGTCGGGCTGGTAATGCTCGTTGGATTCGTAAAGTTATATGATACCAGGTCCGTTTGATTTTTCATCAATTGAAGCATTGTGCTGATCAGTTACCTTCACGAATTCTTCCTTGCCTTCTTCACCAGTCAAAAATCCTATCCTCCTTTGGGCCAATTATTCACTTTGCACGTGGTGATAGTACCAGGCCTGTATCCAGTCAACCATGTGTTTGTTGTTGTCTTGAAAAAGTATTGACCTGCCTGTCCTTTCTGTAGTGCTCTTCAATAGCTGTCACTATTTACAATTCCCCAGAAGCAATAATAGACAAACTTGCATGTGATCAGCACGTTACTCTTTAGTGTTCAACAACTTCCGGCATCATAGAAGGAAGACGTGTTTTAGTTTGCTCCGAATTTTATCGAAATTAATATGTTTTAACGCAACTCATATTTATCGTGGATATTTAGTAGTATTATTTGTCAAGTTTTATTACATTTTTTCTCGATGATTCACGAAATGGATTCGAATTTACTCCAGAATGNGCTACGAAGCTGAAATATGAAATTGATTTTAATCCTTACCTACATCTACACCTTGTAACTGCAGCAAGTGACTAAGCGTTGTCAAAGCGAGGCCTACATCAGCCACCGATAGATTCATTAAGAAATAATACCATCTTTTTCTCCTCATTTCTTTATTCCTCAAAACTGTTACACAAACTGTGATATTACCAATTACGCAAGCAACCAACACAATGAAATAAACAGGCAGTACTGCTGACAGATCGAGCTTGATTTTGTCGAAATAACTGTTTGCTTTTGTCGGGCTGGTAATGCTCGTTGGATTCGTAAAGTTATATGATACCAGGTCCGTTTGATTTTTCATCAATTGAAGCATTGTGCTGATCAGTTACCTTCACGAATTCTTCCTTGCCTTCTTCACCAGTCAAAAATCCTATCCTCCTTTGGGCCAATTATTCACTTTGCACGTGGTGATAGTACCAGGCCTGTATCCAGTCAACCATGTGTTTGTTGTTGTCTTGAAAATGTATTGACCTGCCTGTCCTTTCTGTAGTGCTCTTCAATAGCTGTCACTATTTACAATTCCCCAGAAGCAATAATAGACAAACTTGCATGTGATCAGCACGTTACTCTTTAGTGTTTAACTGATGGTAACCGTCGCAGATTTTCCAGTTACTCCCAAAAACGATACTGATAGCAACATTTACTTGTTTTTACTCCAGTTGTGTGTGCACAACTTGTGCTGTTATCGAGCTTTTAACGATTAACCTTGGGCAGTGTAGCCAGTTTACCATGCATTGGTATTTCGTTTGTTAGTTGCAGCCTGCAGCCTTGGTTTATCCTTTTTAAATAGCACAGGTTTCGCAGTCTGTAGCAAACACAGAGATTCTTTATTTTGTTAGGCTGTGTAGGTTCATCTTATCCAACTTGGAATGTGGACGCATGGGACGAATGCTTCGTAAGCATTACAGTTGTCTACGTTGACAGGTCAATAATGTCTCCGCAAAGCTTTCAGTTTCTGTTTTGTTTGTTGTATAAACAGGTTGTCAAGAGTTTTTTATTGTGCTCTCAAAACATACACAGTGCCTAGCAATAAACTGTTTATTTTTCTCCGCTCGCCTCCCTGAAGTAGTTCACTGCACTACTTGTATCGAGATTCCCGACAGAAGCGCAATAGCTACAATATGAGCTCAGGTCTATGTTGGTGTTTTTATGGTGTGTATTGGGACGTGATGCGAGACCATTGTGTTTTTGGTTGTTTTTTAAGAGGATACCCAGAGGTACCTGTTGTTTTTCTCCGTTTCCCGGCCGGAAGCATTCCTCTTCACTTCTCGTACCGAGATAATAAGGATCTAGCTGTATGTTTTTTATTGTTTTTTCTCGTTCAGTATTCTTCGCTTATTATGTTGCAATGCAAATCGATGCACAGTTTTTTTAAATGCAGCCTTCTACACTTCAATGGTTAAAAAGTAGTATACATGCTCAGAGATCAATACGGTGTTTTGTATCTTGCGTATCGTAATGAGAGAAGTTCAATTTCATCACAATCTGAAGGAGGTTGATCACTACAAACCTTACTGAGAGAGACATTCTGCTCTTCATTGATTACCTACTCTAGCAGGTTCTATCTCAAATTTCGATCACTTGGGTTCTTGTTTCTATGAGATAATTACGTTCCTATTTAAGCACTAAGCTCAATTCAAATATTTGCAATAAGTTCAGGTTTTGGTAATGAGATTGCATGATTTCTTAATGATTTAAAAAACCATCTGGAGGTATATTGAAGTTGTTTTTCTGTGAAATCGAAAACTTTTTTGGCAAATTACGTTTACTTTATTGCTAATATTTGTCTTGAAACATCAGGGATTGTCAGTGAAAGGGAGCAGTTAATCGTTGTACATTCCTGACTTTGGGAGAAATTGAGTTTTATTGAAGTTAAAGAAATGCAGAAGAAATCCTTAGAAATATATTTACTTTACTCAAACTGGAGAGTCTTTCTGGCAGATTAGGCCATGATGGTTTCCTTATAGGAGAAGCACGTTCCTTTTGATATAATATGATGGTCTTGAAATTTCTTCACTCGTTTTCACCAAAATATTTCTAATTTATCCTTTCCCCTATCGCATCTTCATTTCAAGTATGGGGTGCGTAAAAAGGAACGTTTTTGCGGTTGCTGAAACATTGGATCTTGTACAACGCACCAAGTTCAATGGATGAAATATTTTCTACATTTAAGAAGCTAAATTAAATGCTAAGGTTTGTTTTATTCAAATTTGCCATGCTGTTCTGGAGTTATAACGGCTGAGTCAAGACAAAGTGAAAACATTTGCAAGCCTGTAGTTTGCTACCTATTCATCGGATTCCTTAAAACTGATTATCATTGTGTATGTAGCAAGTCAACTTAGGAACAAATGTTTAGTTTGTCAAAATCGGTTGTATTGTTCTCACGTTACAAGCGATTTTATGCAATTGTTTCATCTCAAAATCCTTCAAAGCAGGACAAAAATCCTTGATCAAATTTGCAACTAATTCAGCATGACGATACTGAAAAGTAGCTGAACAACGGCTGACAAAAATTCCGGAGCGTCAACGAATAATAGAGCAGGCTCTGAAGCTAGATAACAGGTTGCCTAAGCAATAGGAAAGCCCCACTAAATTTAATTCTCATAGCTGTGAAGCATAAATGCTAGCAAATTTGATCCCGTAGTTTATGCTTTTTTTGAAGGATTCCGAGAAGAAACACGTTTATAAAATCGCTTGCAACTGGAGAACAACATGACCGATTTTAGCTTACTATATTTTATTATCTAAGTTGACATATTAGTTACAGTAGCAGAAAAGGTTTGAAAGAATCTGATGAATAGCTAGCAAACGACAGGCTTGTGAATGTTTTGACTTTTGCGTTGTTTTGTTTTTTATTCACCCGCTTAGAGGATTTCGCTTGTAAGCTGATTCTAAAAGGGTCTTGAAGAAGTACAGGGAATTTTGATCAAGTTTTGTCAAACCGTAGTTTCGAACCATGACATCAAGTATGACGATTCTCTGTGGTGTGAGTCAGAGAAAAGTTTGGCGTATGAACAATCAGCATATTTAGTTTTGCGACCAACCTTTAATATTTCTTTTGACCCAGATCATATGCTTAGATATATCGAGGGCCAGCTTATTTTCAGTAATGATAACAATTGTGCTTCTGCTGGCTAAGTGTTTTGGGCGGATCGATTGAAAATCCTGTTTTAGGTTCATCAGATATGAACGATGTGAATTTCCTTCTTATTCCTACCTGATGAAAGAAACTTGCTGTGCTTTGCCATAATTGTGCATTATACTATTTTGATACCTCGATTATTTTCAAAATTACATAATTTTTTATATTTTAATTCATTTGAGTTTGTGACTTCATCAAATTTCCAGATTTAAAAAACGTGCAGTTCTTTTGAAGCATTTATTCCAAAGATAGATAGAAGTAATAGCCATTTACAGCATATTGTTTAAGGATCTGGAGCATATGCTCAAGAGACTATACTTTGTGGCATGATTAGCCATATTGATTAAAACATGTTTGAGTCAAATTTATTGAAGTATTTTTACCTTGGAATGTCTTAACTTGATTATGTCTTACGAGAGAGTCGTGACCTGGATTTGTCAATAAAATAAATAACTTGGAATATCCATAAAATGGAAGTTACAAAATGATTGTCATCGCTTGCCTCATTCTTCGATTCCTCATCAAACTGCTAGCCTTGTTGAAGAATTCGAATAGAAATGATATTGATCTGCAAACAATTCTGTGAAACTTCGTTGTGTGCTTTAAAATGGAAAGCTCACAAAATTTGAGAACTTTGCTAATGTAAAAACATGGTCATCAATAGCACTAACATTATTTTATCATTGATGCATTGATGAAATTTTTAACGTTAATACCGGGTGGCCCAAAACATTTTCCGACCTTTGCAGAACTGCTGTCAAGGGCGCCGGAGGCACGGGGGCAGCTAGTGCCCTTTTCGAAAACAAATCATTTGTCCTGTCTTTTACATTTCTAACCCTTTTACCCATCGGGTGGCATAATTTTCAGGCATTGTAGGCTGAAGTCTACAACAGTTGCAATTGAAGCCTACAACTAACAACAATGGCCTAATGAAATGCCAAGAGCAGATTTACATGTTTTCAGCCAAAATATTAAGACGTCACACATTCAAGAAGGGTACCTTCCAGGGCTGCAACATTGCATTCTAAATGTTTTATAATGTTGTCCTGAATCATTACAAACCCTTTATGCTACCAGTGGCGTACCCAAGGGGGTCCGAACCCCCAACTTTCAAAAGATGGTCCTTGAAATTTTCCCAAAAATGAAATAAAATTGGTACCTTAGGCCGATCCAGTGTATTTAGAGGTCATTAAACGATATTTGATTGCGCCATAGCGACAGGGTAATCAATTTGTATAAAGCCAAGGAAAGTAACATTATAATTTGTACATGATATGATGGACTGTTTTGATGAATCTGAAGTATCTTTTTGCTTCTAAAATATTCCAGTAGCACTTCGTTCCCTACCCTGGGTACCAGACTCTCAAAAAAAAATGAGATTAAAAAAAAACTTATTTTTTTTAGAGTATAGTACCCAGGGTATTCGTTCCATTGATTGATTTGCAATTATGGATGAAGAGTATATTTTTTCGGTTTTCAATTTTGGTTTCATTGCAGCCATCTTTCTCACAGATAATATATCTAAAAATGGCGTTGCCCCCTTTTCTGAGAGTTTAGAGGGTGTGGTCACGAAAAATTTCCCCGGGGCTGTGCCCCAGATCCCCCTTCTCAAGGGCTGCGTACGCCCCTGTATGATACACCTTTAATTTGCATTTAAGTTTATGATCAACTTGAAAAGAAGTGCAATCAGTCAGTTACCTATAAAGGTTCTATAAAGGTGAAGTTTCTTTCACAGAATAGCAAGCGTAAGCCAATGTTGTGTTGCTTACATAACTTTTGTGTTGACTCATGCATTAGTTTTGATCAGTTTGGTTTAGGCCCAAGACATATCAATGGTTGTAACTGATACCTCTCCTTGTGGCATTTGCCACAAAAAGATACCTGCTCGTGGCAAGTCAGTATTCTGTAATCACTGCAAATTTTGGGTCCATATAAGATGCAATAATATCTCTAATTCCGAATATGAAGTGCTGCAAAAAGAGCCTGATGATGTGCCTTGGTTTTGTTTGCAATGTACATCAGTTATGTTTCCGTTTGGTTCTTTGGATAATGAAGAATTATCTAATCTGAATGAATTTGACTCTCCATCTTTTGTAGATTCAATGCCATCCTTTGAAATAACTTCTGGTCTTACAAACTTGCCAAATTTAGGAGATTACGATATTGATGAACAAATGCCTTCTAATGTCAACTCAAGTTATCACACTCCCCAGGACTTATCTACACTTGATACTTCAGTAAATGATCTTTCCTTATTTCATACAAACATTAGGAGTCTCTCACTTCATTTTGATGAACTTGTTTCAACTCTTTCAAATTTAAAAATAAACTTTGATGTTATTGGTGTGTCTGAAACTTGGAATTCTTTTGAAAATCCTATAAAAACAAATGTGGAAATTCCTGGTTATAGTTACTTTCCTTCCCAGTCACATACCCAAAATGGTGGTGTTGCAATTTATGTGAAATCAGGACTTACTCCAATTCCTAGACCTGATCTAGGCAAGGATAGCACTGATTTTGAGTCGGTCTGGGTTGAAGTTGAAAATAAGAATGGTAAAAACTATCTGTTCTGTTGTGCTTATCGTCATCCAAGCTCGACTTTTGATACCTTCAGTGAATATCTGCAAGAAATTCTGTCCAACCCTACTGTATTTAATAAACATGTTTTTATCCTTGGAGATTTCAATATCAACCTTCTGAATTATAACTCTAGTACTGCTATCACAAATTATGTTAATTTCCTCTTCTCCAAGCAATTTTTGCCATACATCATTCATCCATCTAGGGTATCTGCACATTCTTCTACTCTTATTGACAATATCTTTTCTAATATCACAGATAATGAAACCATAAGTGGTAACATCATGACTCAAATAACAGATCATTTCCCTCAATTTTTAATCATCAAACATGCTGGCATCACCTATAAGAACTTGTCATATTTCCAACATGATTTTTCTCATTTTCATGAAGAAAATCTCCTTAATGATTTTGCAAACCTTGACCTGTCATTCTTAAATGACAATTCGTTAGATGTAAATGCTAAGTACAACAGACTCCTATCCAGCCTTGATGAACTGGTCAAAACCCATGCTCCCTTGAAGAAACTTACAAAGAGAGATATTAAATTCAGGAATAAACCATGGATTAATGGCAAAATTCAAAAAATGATGCGCATCAGAGATCGGATACTTAGAAAGCTTAAAAAGAACAAAAATCAAGCTCTTGTTGATCTCTACAAAAACTTTAGGAATCGGGTTTCAGTTTCCTTGAATGAAAGTAAAGCTAGCTACTTCTATAACTACTTTCAAAAGAATAGTAACAACATGAAACAATTATGGTCAGGAATTAAATCAGTTATTGATGTTAAAAAATCAAGCAATGTAAATGTAATAAGTAAGCTTAAGGACTCAAATGGTAACATTACATCAGATCCCGTGGTTATTGCAAATGTGTTTAATAAATTCTTTGTTAATGTTTCTCATGGTATCACCAAAAATATACCAAGATCCAACAAGTCCCCAGTAGATTTCATGGGTGACAAAATAGGAAATTCTTTTTTCACTGCACCTTCAGTTCCCTTTGAAATATCTGATATAATCTCTGCCCTAAAATCTGGAAAGTCTCTTGGACCTAACAGCATTCCTATGAAAATTTTGAAATGTCTTTCCCCTTTGATCTCTTCTCCACTTTCTCAAATCATAAATGAATCATTTCAGTCTGGGATATTCCCTGACAAGATGAAGTTGGCCAAAGTAATCCCACTTTTTAAGAAAGGGTGTCCACTAACAGCATCAAATTATAGACCTATTTCTCTTCTCTCTGTTTTCAGCAAAATCACAGAAAAAGTCATGTATGAACGTCTCTATAAATTTCTAGAAAAACATGAAATCTTGTATTCATTACAATTTGGTTTTCGTGCTAGCCATTCCATTAACCATGCCCTGGTTAGTTTAACCGAAGCAATCAAAAATTCATTAGACAATAGAAAATTTGGTTGTGGAATATTTATTGATTTGCAAAAAGCTTTTGACACAGTGAATCACAATATCCTTTTAATGAAACTAGAACATTATGGAATTAGAGGTGCTGCTCAAGATTGGTTTAAATCATATCTTTCAGACAGGAAGCAATATGTTTCAATAAATGGATCTAATTCCAGTTATCTTAATGTTACCTGTGGGGTTCCACAGGGTTCTGTTCTTGGTCCTCTCCTTTTCTTAATTTACATTAATGACTTACCTCTTGCATCCTCAAAATTAGCCTTCTACTTATTTGCTGATGATACTAATATCTATTATGAAGCTGAAAGTCTTGATCAGCTGCAGAATGTGGTTAACAAGGAATTGAAAAAAGTGAAAATGTGGCTTGATGTTAACAAGCTATCACTCAATATTGATAAAACCAATTTCATAATTTTCAAGTCTCCTCGACGTTCTTCTCCTGAAACTGTCAGCATCAAAATTGGAAACCTTCCTGTGAAGCAGACTTGTTATGTCAAATTTCTTGGTGTTCTTTTAGACGAAAACCTGTCTTGGAAATATCACTTAACTGAACTGTCTAAAAAACTGGCTAGAACTTGCGGTATGTTTTTCAAAGTAAGACACTTCCTTCCCATTAATGTTTTGATCTGTCTTTACAATTCTTTGTTTTCACCTTTCCTGCAATATGGAATTTTGGTTTGGGGTCTCACCTATGAGACATACATCAATCCAGTGTTCCTGTTGCAGAAAAGGGTTGTCAAAGCAATTTCATTTGCACATTTTACTTCGCCTTCTACACCTATCTTTTCTGACTTAAAGATTTTAAAACTGCATGATCTCTTCCAGTTGAAAATGCTTAGTTTTGTATATGATTGTGTGAATAGGATCTCTCCTTCTTGTTTTCATTATTTTTTTGACTTAGTTGAATCTGTTCATCGATATGGTACACGGCAAGTCACCAAAAATGATATTTTCCTAACCAAGAAAAATACCCTGCAATATGGTATTAGGTCAGTGCGCTACTGCGGAGCTAAATGCTGGAATGACATTCCTGTGGATATAAAAAAATCACCCTCTGCTAATGTCTTTCGACGAAAACTCAAAGCCTTCCTCTTTCAAAACCACTACAAAAATTGATTGTAGAAATATTGATATAGAAAGTCACCATCTGCCCATAATTTCTTTTTTCCTTGAAGAAATCACATTTATATGAGAATTTTTTAAAAGACAGGGGGTGCTCTCTCCTCGATTAGTTTGACTACTGAGAGAGCTCCTCCTTTAAGTAATTCCCTCCATACAATTTATCCTGTTCTTTGTTCCGTATTTGTAAATTGTATTAATTTTAGGTCTTTTTGTATTAATTTTGAGTATAGTTGTGTATTAGTTACTTGTTTGTATAGTTAATTTAAATAAATTGTATGTAGAGGAATTTAAAATATGAAACTGAACTGAACTGAACTCTATTGATTGGTTGGAAATTTAAAGCGTATCTTTGTTTTTAGCTTTACGGACCAGAATTGACCAGATTTTTAGCTCGATACAGCATTTTCTTAGTCTTTGCTTGACTAACAGAACAAACAAATAAATTGATTATTATTATTATCATTGTAAAGGATTCTTTAACTTTATTTATTAACTGCTTCCAAAAAATTTTAACTCGCTTCGCTCGCAAACATAAACTAAATTCATGGATTTTTCTTTCTGTTTCTTAACTTAAGGATTCTAATGCTAACCTCCTAGATTTACCACTTTTGAACATTTAATAAAAACCGCTTAAATCTCAAATTCGTGCAGCAATCTCCTCAATATACTTAGTAGTTTTTCCATGCCATCTTAGATTCTTGCAGCCAAAAAATCCGAAATTCACCAACGGCCTAAGAAGCTCCGCTCCACCACTGCTGCCTGTATCGATACCTATAACAAATTATATTTCTGAGAAGAATTTATCAGTTCTCTTATTCTGTAGTGCCCTTTTAGTGTGACTGCCCCCGTCGCTTCATCCTCCTTCCGGCGCCTCTGATTGCTGTGAAGGAGCCTTATTTTCAATTTCTCTTACCATATTTTTGTTAGAATTCAGCATACTTTTGCTTGGAAAAGCACAGATAAATCAAGACTAAAAAGTATCACATCTTTTCTACGAAGCAAACAAACTTGAACAACAAAAACAGGAAGACTTTTCAAGTCTAAAAACGCATGCTAAACGACAACAGCAACAACGCTAAATTGTCCAATCAGAGTTCACCATTATTATCCTATTGTCTCTGAATAACGGGGGTAACGCAAAAGTCATAACTTATACATAAATCATCATATTTCTAACACTCCCACTTGATGGTTATGCATAGAGAGATGGTTATGCATAAAGCCTGAAGTCCATCGTATTAAACTGAGTTAAACAACGCTGTAAACTCCTAACGAGTTTCTAAATTTTCAAATGCAACTTTTGGCAGTCCTTTCGTCATTATATCTGCCACCATATCCTTAGATGGACAATAGTCAACAACAATTTCGTTTGATGTTACTCTTTCATGAACAAAATGATACAAACATCAAGATGTTGTGTTCTGTAGTGATATTTTGGATTTCTTGAAAGCTGTATTGCTCCCTGGTTATCCTCGTCTATCAAAGTAG
>REGM01000514.1:92821-103943 GCA_004194415.1 Aurelia aurita | reverse complement strand
TATCCTTTTGTTCAGAAAATTTGAGTTCATCAGAGCATGACAATGCACACAAGAAGTGAACGCCTCGCTCTGCGTAGTTGATCGCATAGTGGAAACGGAGAAACTGCTGCTTGATGTTGATCAGATTTTTGCGAATTATTTAGAATTATAGTTAAATATATCGTATGAAAGTTCATTGGAGGATATGCTAGGCGTGAATTGCTGTTTCAATGAGTGTGGAGTGAGCCGGAGAAGAACGAAGTCGGGAATAAAGTACAGCCTGTTCAAGATACCAACAGCCGTTGATATCTGGAAAACATTGAAACATTGATCTTCAGCAAGATCTCTGACACTCTGGGCCACAATTTCTACAAAAACAGTATTTGGAAGCTGTAAACTAATGTCATCATTGGATAATTCCCCAGCATCGCCTACTTTTGGCCTATGCTTTGCATTTCTGTGTCTTGTCAAGCCACCTTTTGTTTTGCAAACAGCTGAGCAGAGGTCGCATGAAAATTTGCCAGCTTCAGCTTCTACCTGAGATGAAGAGCAATATTTTCAATAAAATTATTGTATCTACAAACAAACTGATATTTATCCAGGTGAATTTCGTGAAAGTTTTTCAAACTCGTATCAAATATGTGAAATTATACACAGGTGAGTTTGCCTTTCGTTGGGCAAATCATTGTTTGGACTGACTGCGAATCTTAACAATGGCTTATTTATGAGAAGTTGGAGAAAAAAGATCAGCCTTGGGTAATGATCTAAACTGTATACAGAATTTCTAATAGTCATAAAAGTCATAACAATCTAAAGCAATATGTTTCACCGACACGGAAAATCGACAGTGAAACCCCCTCATCTATTCCTGGCTGGTTGGCCTAAACAAAATGTGGGCTGAAAGACCTTACCTCTTCTGCTATCTCCAGGGACCGCGCAGCCATTGGGTTAGGGTGGGCGATAGCCCCCCCCCCCACTTTTTTCAAAGATAGGTTCAATTTTGTTATACAAATATGGAATTTCTAATTCTTCGCGTTAAAATTAATCGACGACAACGAGAAAAAAGAACTCATACACCGTTTATGGCCTCTTTGCCAATCTTCTCATTTGATACGTGAAGCAAATGGGGGTGTAAATCATCGCTGTCTATGGGTATACTTATGACAGCTAGTTGTGAGCATAAAATGAAAAGTTTCGAGTTCTGTTTTGGGCTAAATTTCGGTCAACGGCTATTTATACACACGGATAACTTGTGGAAGAGATTACAAGGAACAAAACTATCCTCTAACTAGGGAAAGCGACTTCTTGCACTCTCGACTAAAACAAATGGTTAGACGGCTCAAAACCTGGCTTCGCTCAAATTTGAAGCAAGCAAGATTCAATAACCTGGAGATATTGAACTTCCATAAAAAACGAGCCGACATGATGTCCGTCTTGGAAATTGCTAAAAATTTCGTAAAAAATGAAAAACGGCATCGCAACTGTGGAAAGTTTACTAGACTAGTTTCTATAATGCCTAATAATTGTCATCTGTGTCTCTTTTCGTAGTAATTGAATTTTCTCTGAACCGAACTGTATATAAATATGGACGTAAAGAGAGAAGTATTTTCTTAAAAAGGGCGTTTTCCGAAGATCTAAAGGGCGTGGTCTCAAAAAATTTTCCGGGGGCAAGCCCCCGGACCCCCATTTTTGCTCGTTTCGCTCGCTCTCCAGCCCCCCCACTTAAAAACCGCTGCGCGGTCCCTGGTTTCATATCCGCCTTTTGCATACCAGGTTCGTTTCTTCTTTATTTTCTCTTGTTCTCTTCTCCGTCTTTCCCAGTCTTTTTTTGAGATCAGTGATTTTAACCTGTGTCTCGTTTTCGTATATTTGTTGTTGTTGTTGAAATTACAGAAACACACAGAACAGTTGTCAAGATGGCGCCTGGAAAATCGAAGGTAAGTTTTAAAAGTAGTCTTATTAAAATAAGTGAATTTCACTATTGTTGTCTTTTAACTTGAGGGCACAAGTTCTGAATGCTATGAAAGACTATCAGTCTATGTTTATGGTTTAAGCGCTTACTCCGTCAAGACGACGAGAATTGTCTGATTATTACAATTCTGACTAAACAAGAAGATCCTGTACAATCTTCAGTTTGGTTTTCGAGCTTCTCATTCAACAAATCATGTTTTGATTTGTCTAACGGAGTCTATCAAAAATACTCTAAATAAAAAAATTTTGGTTGTAGAAATCTTATTGATCTACTAACTAAAATCTTTTGATATAATAGTCAATCACCAGATTCTTGTTTGTTTGTTTGTCATCTTATTTTACATCGATTATTTACATTTTCTAGCTTACTAGAGTACTGTCGCCCTGAATGGGTCTTATCACGGAAAGAATTGATATTTCTATTTAAGTGCATGCCTTTGAGAAATATTTTCTTTATGGATATAGACTTCATTTCCTTGCCAACTGTTATTTCTAAGCCAAATATATTTTTACTCACGTTTCCTCTTGAACCTAAGGCGAACATCAGCAGTAGTCAAAACAACAGCTTTCCCCAATTTTCGCCCTAAATGGGTCTAAATATTGTGAAGGTCTCAGCAGGGAAATTTTACTAGCAGGGAAGCCAAGCATCTCTCTACGGTTACCGCACTGAATGGACTTTGAGCGAATGTTTATGGTATCTGGCTCTTGGCATTTTTGACAACACAAAACTTTAACAGACAAATCTCCCTTTTCCTGCGCTGACGAGGCTCAAATTTACGTAAAATTTGACTGTTATGGTAATCCTTAAAGTTGGTGAAACACCAAAGTCGATGAAACCCTCACAATATATCAAAATAACTCTAGTAACACCCTTCCTTTCCAAACTGCCACAAAACCAGCACAGACAAACTTGGATAGCTACGCGGAGTCGTTTAAAAAGAATAGACCCATTCAGGGCGAATTTTTCCCGATTTATTTGCCTTCGGAAAAATACTTATAAAAGTTATATCGGCAACAAAACTTGGCGAGATTTTTGGATAAATGTTAGAATGTACTCTTAAAAGGTTAGTATGAATTGTGAAACAGGTTAACCGGATATCAAATGTGCGGGGAGTGAAAAAAATACATGCCGACTCATTCAACCAATTTGAACGAGAAAAAAAGATTTGATGAAACTTACAAGTCCACGGAAAGTAGCGGAAAGTAGTCTGCTTGAAAACTTCATATTTTCGGGAATATCCTATTTAACAAAACACAATCTAAGAATATCGTAAAGACTGGCGTCAGCAAAAATATTTTTGTTGGGTTTTTGAAAAATATTAGATCCAGGCATCTTGTATTTCACTTCGAAAGAAGAGCGTGCGATTCCGATGAAAAACAGTATTAGACCCATTCAGGGCGACAGTACTCTATTAGTATTATATACAAATGTACAAAAGTAAACTAATCTAAATCAATGAATAATACATAAATAAATATTTTTGTAGTCTTTTAATAGTCTAACTAAATAAAAAATAAACTAATTTCCAGATACATATTGACAGACACTACATTTACAGTTTGGGCCATCCCACTTTTTTATCATATTTTTAAAACTGTTTAGATTTTCAGCCAATTTCATTTCATTTCATTTGGAAGTCCATTCCAGATTTGAGGTCCCAATGATCGAAGGCTATATTGGAACCAAAAGTGACTTGATTTGGTCTATAATGCTGTAAGTCATTGGAGTTGCGTATTGGGTACTTAGAAGATTTTATTTTGAAAATATCGTGCAGGAAAGAGGGGTTTAATTTTTTTAAAGTTTTAAAAACTTCTATACAAAGAAATCTTAGACGGGAAACATGCATAGTGCACCTTTCTGACTTTGAAAGTAAGTCGTTATACAAGCTAAGGTGATCATTGTGTAAAGATCTAAGTGCACGTTCTTGAATCTTTTCAATTTTTTGCAAAGATTTAGCTGATGAGAAGCACCACACGAGAGGGCAATAATCAAAATTTGAATATACAAAGCTTTGGACAAGAACATTTTTTTCATTAAAGCTAATAAATCGTTTGAGTCTTTTTAAAACATTGAGTTGTGACGCAGCTTTTCTGCAAAGTTCAGATATATGCTGTTCAAAGTTCAGTTTATAATCTAGTTGAATACCTAGCAATTTGACCGTTTCTTCTGATTTGATCATTTTTCCTTGGATGTTGAAATTTTCTCCACTTGTATTTGTTTGATCCTTTCTAATGAGGAGGGCATGGGATTTTTCTGGATTAGCTATCATTTGATTTTGTTTTAGCCAAGTTAAGGCAACTCCAGCTTCTTCCTCCAGCACCTCAATCAAATTCGATAGAGTCCCGGAAAAATAAGCTAGAGTGTTATCATCGGCATAATTATGTAGCGTTGCTCGTTTGATGAATAAAAATAGATCGTTTATGTGAAAATTGAATAGAATGAGGCCCAAAACAGAGCCTTGAGGTACCCCTGACAGAATAGTTTGGAAAGAGCTATACGTATTATTGATTCTAACAGACTGTTTCCGCCATTTCAGGTACGAGTATATAAGGACTAGAGCATTTTAATCCAATCCATAGGCATTTTGTTTGGCTATAAGTAAGTCGTGTGGAATACAGTCGAATGCTTTCGACAAATCCATCAGGATAGCCCCTACAACATTATCATTATCGAGATTCAGTTCAGTTCAGTTCAGTTCATTCATTTTAAATTCCACTACATACAAAACACTCTAATATTAAACAACTTACAACAATAAATAACTACATGTTAAATTAAAAAGACAATAATACACATAAGGTAAGAAAGATACATGACACTAGAGGATTTGTATGAGGGGAATTCTTAAGGAGGAACTCTCTCAGTAGCTAAGCTAATCGAGGAGAGAGCACCCCCTCTTTCAGATGAAATTTTAAGAAACTATGGGTAAACGGTGACTATCAATAATCTGCTTTAATAGTTATGTTCAAACAGGAAGGTTTTGAGTTTCTGACGAAAAATCTTGACCGATGGTGACCTTTTTATGTCTACAGGAACGTTATTCCAGCATTTTGCTCCATAGTAACGTACTGATCTGAGACCATATTGACTAGTATTTTTCTGAGGTAGAAAAATATCATCCTTGCCAGCCTGTCTTGTACCATATTGATGAACAGATTCCACAGATTTAAAGAAATTATGAAAACAAACAGGAGAGATTTTAAGAACAGATTCGTATACAAAGCTCAGCAATTTTAACTGAAAAAGATCATGCAGCTTTAGGATTTTTAAGTCGGAAAAGATAGGAGTAGAGTGTGAAGTAAAGTGTTCAAAAGAAATTGCCCTTATAATCCTTTTCTGTAACAAAAACACTGGATTAATATAAGTTTCATATGTGAGACCCCAAACTAAAATTCCATATTGCAGGAAGGGTGAAAATAAAGAATTGTAAAGACAGATGAGAACATCAATAGGTAAAAAGTGTCTTACTTTGAAGAACATACCACAAGTTCTAGCCAGTTTTTTAGACAATTCAGTCAGATGATACTTCCATGAAAGATTTTCATCCAAAAGTACTCCAAGAAATTTGACATAGCAAGTCTTTTTGACAGGAAGGTTTCCAATTTTGATATTGATAATGTCAGAGGAAGAATGCTGAGGAGACTTAAAAATAATAAAATTAGTCTTGTCCATATTCAATGACAATTTGTTAATATCAAGCCACATTTTAACTTTTTTCAATTCTTTGTTAACTGTTCTTTGAAGAAGATTGAGATTTTCAGCTTCATAGTAAATATTTGTATCATCTGCAAATAAATAGAAGGCTAGTTTTGATGATGCTTGAGGTAAATCATTAATGTAAATTAGGAAAAGGAGAGGACCAAGGACTGAACCCTGTGGGACCCCACAGGTAACACTGAGATAACTTGAGTTTGATCCATTTACTGATACATATTGTTTCCTATCCATGAGATAAGATTTAAACCAATCTAAGACGGTTCCTCTAATTCCATAGTGTTCAAGCTTTGTCAACAGAATATCATGATTCACTGTGTCAAATGCTTTTTGCAAATCAATAAAAATTCCACAGCCAAATTTCCTGTTGTCTAATGAATTCTTTATGGCTTCCGTTAAGCTAACCAGGGCATGGTTAATAGAATGACTAGCACAAAATCCAAATTGTAAAGTATATAATATTTCATGCTTTTCTATTTCTTTGCTTTTCTTAGATTGACCCTCCATTCTTCAAATCATTCTTATCAAGACATGTTGTGTGCCATATGATTTTCTATAGGCAGCTATGAAGATCAAAAGGGTTCGTCTAAGTATGGGATAAGTTGGTTTTTTAATATCTTTTCACAGATTTTGGAGAAAATATTTGGACGAACATTTCGTTCAACGTTACGATTTGCCTCTCCTTTATCTAAAGGACATACAGCGGTTTTCCATTATTTGGAAACCTATAGTTTCGTATGCTGCTATTAATAGCATCTGTTAAAGGGTGTGTAAGCTCATCTGCGGCTAACCGCACCAGTTTTGGTGGTTTGATCTTCACCCGTTGATTTCCTACTGTCTAAAGACCTTAATTGTTTCCTAACTTGACAATCTTCTACTTCTTGAAAGGAAAATGAATTGAAATTTATTTCGGGAATTTGAATGATAGCTAGAATACTTGGATGGTTTTTGTAATTTTCAAGAATCAACCTAATGATTTGCCGATCGTCATCAGTTGCAACCGTATCTGTTATGTTGCAAGGTTTTACACCGCTAGACTTTTCTACAATATTGATATAATGATTATTAAAAATCTCAGTCAGCTCCCTGTCATCGGTGACAATTGCGTTATTTTTAACTAAGGAGATATCAGTACCAGCCAAGCCTCCTTTGTTAGAAAGGAAAGGTTTGGCGAGATTCCAGAAAGCACAATTCGATACCAGCCCATTTTCTGTTGCTTGTTTGAAATGCTGCTTAATTGCCTTTTTCCTCAAGGAAACGCATTTATTTCTTTGTCGTTTAAACTTATTCTATTTTCCTCTGTAGGATTATTGTTGCATTTCTTCTTCAGTCTCGTTCTGGTATAAATTCCCTTTTTTAGTTCTCAAGTCATGAAAGGAGCGCTATTTCCCCGTAACATTTTTATTTTTAGAGGGGCATCTTTATCGACCAATTTGCGAAAAGTGCAGACAAGATTATCATAAGCTTGTTCAGGATCCTCAGGAGCACCAAATTTTGCCAGCTTTACATCTGACAAGAAATTTTTGGCATGAAACTTTTTGTAGCTACGATACTTGACTATCTTAGGCTTAAGTCTTGGGAGATGAGACTTCATGACAGTCATGGCAAGACAAAGATAGTCACTTATGCCAGTTTCAAAAACAGAGGTTTTCTGAAAGCATCTCGGCCGATTTGTAAGGATGACATCAATGGAAGAACTACTGTTTTTGGTAAAAGATGTTTTGGCAGTCACTAAATTCGACAGCCCAAAGACATCACAAAAGGAAACTAGGTTACTGTGTCCAGTACCCTGCATTCTCCTCAATCGATACTGGAAAGTATAAAATTTGTACGCCACAGCCAGTCTGCAGAGCGTGGCATATGCACACACAAGATTTTTCAGAGGTTTGACCAAATGCACACACATACATACATACATACATACATACATACATACATAATTTTGTTGATGAGCAGGTAAGGTACTGGCAGCTTGCAGCTGATGTGTACCTGCTATTTACTCTACTTGAAATGTTTTATTAATTTTGTTTTTCCTAATGTTCCTATTAATTACAGTGTTCCAAATGAATCGATAAATAAATAAATTAAAGCTTAAAATCACTGATAAACAAAATTACTATCTTTAAAACTTAGGTGTCCTGTTCCTTTGGCAAGTTCAAATCTTTGTTCTTGCTTTTTGGTGAACAACTGTCCAATTGTTGGGATAACTTTCTCTAAGTTCACTTGCTGCATTATGGTCAACAGTCTCCTTTTGTAGATGTATGAGAGGGGGTCCCAATTTTCTATCTGTAAAATTTTCTCATTGTTATATTTTCCTTTAATGCCATGAATAATCCTGGCTGCTCTTATGTGTGTCTTTTCTAGCTCGTTGAATAGTTGCTCTCCACATGTACCCCATATTGAGATACAATAGGTTGTTGCAGGAATGATTGTTTTGAAATATAGATCTTCTAGAATTTGTCTGTTCAAGTATCTCATGCTTTTCAGCTTCTTTCTCTTGGCATTGTATGATTTCATAACCCTGCTTATCTGGGGAGCCCAGCATAATTTTTGGTCAAATTTTATTCCCAAGCACTCAGCTTCATCAACATACTCTATACTATCCTGTCCAACTCCAAAATAGAGGGCTGCGCACACGGGCATTGAAGGAATTTGAGGAATTTGACGGAAACTGAAAAAGTGCACACATTTCCAACTCTATACTATCCTGTCCAACACCAAAATAGAGGGCTGCGCACACGGGCATTGAAGGAATTTGACGGAAACTGAAAAAGTGCACACATTTCCAACCATTTCTGCCACTTGCACACATTTTTGTTTGCCCTTGCACACACAAGATCTTATCGAGAACTGCCATGCTTGGCAGACTGGCACATATGTACGCCATGGAAAAGCTGTGGTGCGCCATATGTGCGTCAAGAGAAATCTTTGGTACTCCACCCACTCAACTAAATGTTAATTTATTTAAATATGCCATATGCTATGGTCAATGGAAGAGATTGGGCAGGCTAGGAAGGCTTACCAAGACCAGCCGTGTGGCCAGAGAAAATTGACTGGAGGTATTAAAATGAGGGGTGCTGGGGTGAAGCCCCCAGGAAATTTTGTGAGAACAGGCCCTCTACTTTGGCTCAGGACACCTCTCCCAATCTCATGTTTGCCAACATAATTTTTGACCATTTGCAACAGTTCTTTTTATAAATTAGCATCCCTAGGAAACTTTTTGAGTAAACGTTATTTTGTTTGGCTTGATCATGTTTACCAGTGCCAAATTGGAAACTTTGACATTTTTATAACAGTTTTCTATGAATCACCACCCCAAGGAATTTTTTTGTGCCAACACCTTTTACTTTGTCTTATGCTTCTCACAATCCAATATTTGCCTGCCCCCAAAATGGAAGCCTCAACAATTCTGTGATAGTTCGTCTAAGAAAATTTTCAAAAACGCCAGCCTTTCTTTGGCTTAGAACAACTCTCCCAATCACTTTCTAGCATTTCTCGGAAAAATTCTTTCCCTACCCTACCTATTAAACCCTCCTAGAAATCAGTCTGTAGTATCCCAGTAATCGTCGGAATAATGGAATATTTAAAAGCATGCACAAAATCAGCGATCCTTTATCTACAAGAAGGTGTTGCTATTTTCCACAAAATTTTCAGAGTATCTTCAGGAAAAGAATTTTAATACACCTTGTCAATAAAAATGAGAACAAGATACGAAATTTTGGGAAATCTGATTAAAAGTTGGATCTATATATATATACTAGGCTTGCCGCGCCGGCCCGCCGTCGTGCTTCGCATTCGTTAGAGAAGGAAGGAGAAGCCCTATCTAGCCCCTCTCTATTACGTCCTCTATCTAATAAGCCCTTTTCTTTGAAGCTAAAATTTGAATATCTATTAAGTCTTCTCCATTAATTCCCCCTCTCTTATATCGAACACAAAAGGCTCCTAAAGATCCTCTATTTATTGAACCAAAATAATGTAAATCGCAATTTCCGTGTGATTTGGGTTCATCACTACGTTGAATTTGTGTGCTTTACTTGCAAAGTAGTTTGTTGATTCTGGAAAATATAAAGTAAAAGACCCAAAACCTATCATTGCTAGCCTTGACTTTGTGGATAAGTCCTCTCTCTAACAAACCCTCTCTTTAACGCCCCCTCTGTAGCCTTCGAAAATTAATAAGCCTCCCGGGGAGGGTCTTAATAGGGCTTTTACAGTATTTATCTGTGTGCTGTTGCATTATGTCTATATTACGCGTACTTGTAAGAACACTGGCGAAGAAGGATAGGAGTGCAATATGGAGATACCTTTGAAAGCAAAGTCAAGGGTTGATATTAACGTTATGAATCAACAAAGTTATTTTGTTGGCATATCGAATTAGCATTCAATACCACTTCTATGTCCATTCCGTTTTCCTCTTTCCACTCTTTATAAATTTTATTGCCTTTGGAACTGTTGCTATATCCTTACTCTTTACAAATCTATATATTCACTATATCCACTTTGCAAATTAATCGTTGAAAATGGGCAATTTAGCAACAGCTCTGCGAGAAAATACAGTTTCGATCTTAGTGGCATATACTAAGCGAAGATCCATTGCAGTCTCTCTAACATTTTTCCTGTTTGCTGTGCTTTCTCCATTTTCAAAACTCAGTACAAATCCTTTTTGACAACTTTTTCCAGTTCTCGTCTCTCATTTTAGTATTACTTTCTTTATATTTCATATGCTAGTTGTCCTTCAAATTGCTTCATTTCTTGTGCACAATGTGCTATGTATTTTACTCTGTAAGTATTCCGTTGTCCCGTGTTCTTCAACCTCTCTTGTCTCCTTTGGCTATACTCTAAAAACTGACCCTTGTAAATTGTAATTAGCTTTGTTTCTTTTCTTTACCTCAGAAACTGAATTATCGCTACTCTTGTACTATTTCTTCTCGTCCTACCCTTCATGTCGCATAAGCTATCTTCACTCAATTTCAGATATCTAAACCATAGTTGTGATTATTCGCTAAGTTACTTATATTCTCTCTTTCGAGCTCTCGTTGTGCAGTATCTTTTAATCTCTCTTTATTGTAGCTACTCATTACCAGCCTTAGGCTAAAGTCCAGTCAACTCTTTCTCTCCTGCCTACACCGAGATCTCTTTGTATTGCTGTTCATCATTCGATTAATTTTACCATTTGCACCCTGTGTCCTCAAACTGCCTTGTTTCTTCGCTCCCCTGTCTCTATTCTCATCCTTCCCTTGATATAGCTATTCCCGCCACGCCCTCTGTTCTACAACTACCTCATTTATAACCTCGAATATCTGTGTTTCCATAGTTCCTTCTTCGTGACGTGTATTCCGATGGGTACTCCGTTAAAAAGGGCACGGGGATCTTTCATGATTGATGCAGTCAATTTTAGGAAGCATTTCGGCGCATGATCCATTTAATTTGCATATGGACCACAGTATCGTTTCTGAAAAA
>REGM01000514.1:68414-80575 GCA_004194415.1 Aurelia aurita | reverse complement strand
GTTTAGGCTCTATAGGGACAAGAGCATGACGAGCAGTGACGTAAGCCATACCGTGAACAGTCACAGACAAGACTGCTCCATCCCGGGAAGCATCATTGACCAGTTCCAAGAAGCCTTTAGCTACATCTTCTAGTCTGTAAAATCATAAATGGTAATATTATGGCAGCTGCAAACCACGGGGGGGGGGTTCTTCCATAGTAAAGGTACCTGGGGATGTGCCGCGCTCAAGGGTATACTTTTTCGGACTTCTAGTCAAGCCAAGGGTATGCTTTTTAGCAATTTTAGTCTAGGCCAGTCTAGGCAAGGGTATAATTTTTGGCAATTTTCGTCCAGGAAAGGCTAAATTTTCTTAATTTGTTTCTAGAAACCCCAAATTTTGGTGATTTTGGTCTAGAGAAGGCGAAATTTTGGTGATTTGTACCTAGAAAACGGCAAATTATGGCACTTTCGGTCTAGAAATTAGTCTAGCCAAGGGTATCATTTTCACAAAAATTGGTCTAGCCAACGGTACCATTGTTAGATGCTCGCTGCACACCCCTATCCGAAATTTGGCCAAGAACCCCCCCCCGTGGGCTGAGGTTTTTTGTCTCAGACTTTTCCGTCCGAAACACTTTACTTAAATGTTTTCGGTAACTGGTGTTTTGAGCCAATGATTGATGACATTCCGTGTGTTATATGACAAATTTGACTTAGGTATCTGCATACCTATATTAAAGTTTCAAAAACCATAATTGTAATAGTGTACTGTAATAGTTTTTGTTCTCACTGTCACTATTACTAAAAATATTGCAGTTAAATGTGTTTACAATTATGGTTTTTGAAACTTAAATATAGGTATGAAGGTACCTAAGTAAACTGTGATTAGATTCTGCTTTTTAGAGGTTTCAGGATATCTATGTAAAGTGTTTTAAAGTGTGCTGGTTTGTTATATTCGCAATAGCTATATAAATGCTGTCATTTACTCTGCTTCGAACCTCCATTGCCATTTGAGAAGTAGTTGCTTGCCCATCAACACCAACCAGAGTATTTTATCAAGGGTGTGCAGCATTTTTTCCTAATTTAATTACATGAATTTAACGAATGTTCAGGAGTCTTGAAAACTAATAACTAGCTTAAAATCAATAGCTCAATATCCCAATTAAAGCTGACAATGCGCAATTGAAATCTGATTCATCAAAACGGAATTTGATCTTTCATGCTCGTGCTTGCTCTACTTTTTTCTGGTGAACAAATTTGCTACCTACGAAAAATTCACCTAGTAGAAAACCAACTTCACGAGGATTTCCACCAGGAAAATTAGTCACACAAATAGAATTTTTCGAGTATTTCAATAATAGAATAGAACTCAAAAGAACTCAAACCTTTTTAAAAAACCAATATCGAATTGTTCATTTTAGACATTGTTCATCAAATGGTACATCACTTTGTGTGCACTTTCATTCAACGGAATTTGGTTCCCAAGAAATCTGTCAAATCCCATAGAAATCCTGAGTAATGTCTTGTTCTTCGTTGTTCTGGTTTGTTCGTGGCTTGTTCTTAGGTTGTTCCGCCTGTTCTTGGGATGTTCTTGGGTTGTTCCGGTTGTTCTTGGGATGTTCTGGGGTGTTCTGCCTTTAGTAACGACATTTGTAATACTGTATTGTTCCTAATTGAGATTGAGCTGTTTTTAGTCTTGACTTGAATGCATCATAACTTGGGGCTTCTTTGATAATGATAGGACTTCTGAACCTGACACTCTCTCTACTGTAACTCTGTGTTGGGTCTTGGAATATTTATAGCATGTTTGCATCCCAGGTTGCAATGTTTCTTATTTTCCTCATCTTGACAGACTCTTCCAATCTCTGCATCTTCTCAGAAAATTTACGACCAAACCAAAGTTGTATGAGGTACGACATTGCGATCGAAGCGAGGAAACAAATTTCGAATCCAGTGCTGTTAACTTGGCTTATATCGTAATAACTCTGCTGGAAGAGTTTCTTGTCGTCTACTGTAACATGCCTAGTAATTCACAGCTTTCCTTGAAAGAAGAATGACTGATTTCCAATCTGCAGAAAATGCAGTAGTCTTCCACCTTGTGGATGGACACTTGCCGAGAAAAGGTTGCCTAGAGCTTCATTTGCCGACAGATACATTTCCAAAGGGGTGTATCGTCTCACCCCACATCCCCTATCACGACGGCCCTGGAGGTTATACGTACAGTAGGTGTTGTTGGAACTTGATTTGTGTCTTGGACAGCTGATGTAAATAGACACATATCTGTGCCAAAAATGAATGTGAGCTTTGGTTTAGAACATGGTCACAATCCAATAGCGACTTCTGACCAATTAAGATAATGTAATCTAAATCTACATTTGGAGTGGGATCAAATTTAAAAATCCATATCATGACAAGATTGCTGACAAACCAAAATTTACGATTATATTGCAGTTAAAATCTCATAATTTTTGTTTGATTTAAATTGGAAAATAAACTGTAAAAAGTTCTATATGGTTTAATTCTGACAGAATACAGTAACCCAAGCTTAACCAGTCATGCAGCTGACGTAGATACGCAACTCATCCAACAACTTTTCATGGATTCTTTAACTAAATTATAAAAAAAGTGTTGTGCCAAATTCAGATTAAACTTCTCCAAATTGGATTGAAGCCACAATTGTAAAAAATTGTAGATTTTTTCAAATCAGTAGCAGGTACTGTATTTTGCTCAGATTTGCAAACAAAAGAACTACCTGGTTTCCCAAAAAACTGTATAAAAGTTTGAAAAATTCTGATGCCAAGAGTTTTCGTCAAATCACCCCAAAGCTATTTTTATGCTCACGCTCGATGGATGAATTAAATGTTGATATTTTTCTGATAATTTTCGGATAATTGGTAGCAGAGCAATAAATCAGGTAGTGTAAAATTTCCTCTTAGACCCAAACCAGAGCTTCCAGTAGAGAAGAGCTAACGATTCTAGGGATGGCAGAAGCATGTCGGCCCTCGACAGCCAAAGCTGATATGCCTCTGATATGAATGCAGATTTTTATGTTAACCCTCAATGGCTAGAATTAAATTTTTCTTTTTCTTGCCACTATCATTGACTTGGCTGTAGAGCTATAAATCAAGAAACGCAATATTTACTCTTAGGCCCAAACCAGAGCCTCCATTGTAGACCCATGAGAAGGCAAAACCCCTAAAGCATGAACCCTCGATGTTCTCAGCAAACAATTTGCCACTGATTTTAATTGAACAAAACTAAATCAAAGACTTTCCTTGAAAAATTGTATCACTGTTTTTTGTCGGTCAAGGGAATTCTTTACCTTTACTACAATACAATGAACCAGTTATTGTTAAAATTACAATTTTTAAGGAAAGTAAAGTAGAGAAATCTCTTGAATAATGATAATTTAGTATGAGTGTCCCTTGAGAATGTCTTTCTCTCGGCTTCTAACAATAATAATCACGAGGCATATCAGCTTTGGATGTCGAGGGCCGACATGCTTCTGCCTTCCCTAGAGTCGTTAGCTCTTCTTTACTGGAAGCTCTGGTTTGGGCCTAAGAAGAAATCTTACACTTGCTGATTTATTGCTCTGCAACCAATTACCCGAAAATTATCAGAAAAATATCAAAATTTAATTCATCCATTGAGGGTTAAAATAAAAATAGCTTTGGGGGTGATTTGACGAAAACTCTTGGCGTCAGAATTTTTCAAACTTGTATACAGTTTTTTGGGACACCCGGTATGTGTTTTACTCACGTAGTACTGCAAGCTAAAATGAGAGCTTTGAAAACCTAAATTTTTCACCATTTTGTTTTTCAGGCAGTAAAGCTTAGCAGTACCAAAACACAGCTTCCCTTTGAATATTACTCACTGCCATTTTGCCAGCCCCCTGGTGGAGTCAAATACCGTGTTGAGAATCTTGGTAAGTCAAATATTATCTGACCCTTCTTTCAACTGCTGATTACTTGGGCAACTTCGAAAAGGGGGAAAGGGAGGGGAAGGGACTCCACGAATTTAAGGCAACTTGGCTTGAGAACTTGAACGTTCGCCATAAACGAGGACATTGTCTGCTGTGAACTTTCAAGTTCTCAAGCCAAGTTACCCTCACCCATGGAGTCCCATTCTCTTTCTATGTTGCCCAAATATACAAAAGACCTTGGATGCAAATATTTTGTACTGTAGATGCATATAAATGCTATATCCTTATTTATTTATTTATTTATTTATTAAGGACTTTAACTGTGACGAGATACACGTTGTTTGAGTGGAAGGTTGAGGTCGGTCTAAGTCTTTGTCGTGTCTTCGCCATTCCTCCGGATCTTGCAATAATCCTCAGCAACCTTGATTAAGTATGTACCTAAGTATTAGAAACAAGTTTTTGAAAATATTTTCGAAAATCTTCATATCTCTTCTGCCCATTTATATTTTATGAAGGGCTGTAAAAACGACAAAACAAGCGACCAAAATCTGCTTTTCCTATTATTCTGGCTATTGTTCTCTCAGCCAGAATTTCTTATTGTTCAACATTCTGTAACTATGCTCACTTTGGCATGATTTCTATGATGCCAAGCTTATTGTCAAGTTATGAATACATTAGAAATTGTTTCAATCTCTATTCTTAGCTTTCAAACAAATCTGACTTGCGAAACTCATATAATAAGATGTTTTAAACCAAACCAGTTTTCATGTAAAATATGTCTTTTTTGAGTTATTTTAGCCTGATATTAGCAAATGAAGCTACTGGACCTTCATAAAATTGCTTGCTGTCATTCTTACCGGTTACAGGGCCCTCGTTGATAACAGCACTTAGAGTGTTGAAGAGGTTTACCCTGTGTAAATATTGTTATTATTATTATTTATTATTATTTGCTATGTTTACCTGAAATCTACACAACTTTTAGGACGCCCAGAAATATACCCGCAAGAGTAAAAAAATCATTCAAGCGCTGAAAAAAATGTACAATCATGAATCTTTCGCAAATTATAATAAACCAAGGGTCATATCTTAATGAAAGGTTGACCTATTCTAGAAGTAATGTTTTATTTCACCAAAACTGGGTTCTAAAAGTTATGGAAGCTGTTTCTGAAAATGCTTGAATAGATTTGTTCACCCTTCAGCTTCAAAGCAATAAATGATAACCCTCGTGTCTGCATGGATTTCGATCGATTTGATTGGTCGATTTATAATGGAACGCGAAGGATCACGGTGAAAACCCTGACACCATCTTTAGCGCAATCATCAATCATTATATTCTACCGATCATGAAAACTTCATGATGTGCATTTGTGTCCAGAACCAGATTAGTTCAGCCATATTGCAAAGTCTAGAAATGGCTTGGAAATGGCTAATTTCATTCCAAACGAACTTGTCACCGTAAAAGCCAAAAACGTGCCGTGGATAACTCGCTCTATAAAGAATATGATCCAAAAAAAGAATCGAGCTTACAAAACTTTCATGAAAAATGATCAGCCATATGATAAACTAGAGGGTATCCACGACCCGTACTTCAAAAACCATCGAGGATGCTAAGCGCAGATACTTTATGAAAATAGGAGAGAATCTCTCGAATTTTGACTCTGGTAATAAGAAATATTGGTCCTTAATAAATAAGATACTAAATAAAACGAAAGTGCCGTTAATTCCTACCTTACTAGAAAATGATGTCTTTGTCTTAGATTTTGAAGCCAAGGCACAAATATTCAATGATTATTTCATCCTTCAATGCTGTACTTTAGATACAGGAAGTGAGATTCCTACTGATGTTTCTTCAGATGTACCTCCACTTTCTAACATCACCATTTCAGATGAAAAATTGCTCAATATTATTCGATCATTAAATCCGAACAAAGTGCATGGATGTGATGGTATCTCAGTACGAATGATAAAAATATGCGATAGTTCTCTTTTAACGCCTCTGAAAATGATATTTGAATCTTGTATGATAAATGGCTCCTTCCCTGAGACTTGGAAAAGAGCTAATGTAGTTCCCATTCATAAGAAGAACAGCAAAAATCTCAAACAGAATTACAGACCTATTTCACTGCTGCCAATATTTGGAAAGATCTTCGAAAAACTCATTTTTGACAGTCTCTACCAACACCTGACTAGTTACGGTTTACTAAACCCTAACCAGTCAGGTTTTCGCCCTGGTGACTCTACAATTAACCAGCTACTCTCCATAGTTCATTCAATTTTTACTGCCTTCGACTGCAACCCTCCACTCGATGTTCGCTCTGTCTTCCTTGATATTTCAAAAGCTTTTGATCGTGTGTGGCACAAAGGCTTAATATATAAACTGCGTCGGTGTGGCGTCTCTGGCAACTTGCTATCCCTTATCCAAAGCTTCCTCGAAAATAGAAAACAGCGCACACTCCTCAATGGTAAAACATCAGAATGGGGTAATATATCAGCTGGCGTCCCTCAAGGATCCATCTTAGGACCCATTTTCTTTTTGATTTATATAAATGATCTGACTGATAACATCAAGTGTAATGTAAAGCTTTTCGCTGACGATACATCACTCTTCACTGTTGTTCGCGATACTGAACAAGCTGCTGTTGATATGAATCATGATTTAAGGCTTATACAAGATTGGGCGTACAAGTGGAGAATGTCCTTTAATCCTGACCCTATGAAGCAAGCTGTTGAGGTTGTATTCTCCAAGAAACGCAACACCGTAAATCACCCCCCTATATTTTTCAATGACAAACAAGTTGTAACAGTTAACGAGCATAAACATCTTGGTATCATACTGGATTCTAAACTCACTTTTTCTAGTCATTTTCAATCGATTATTTCTAAAACAAGGCAAGGTGTTGGGATGCTACGCTTCATGTCAAGATACCTGCCTAGGAAAACATTAGATGAACTCTACAAGTTGTATGTTCGCCCACATCTTGATTATGGAGATGTTATTTACCATATTCCATCCACTAAATGTGACCTCAGTTACAGCTTTGTACTGAATAACTATATGGAAAAGCTGGAATCTGTACAATACTCTGCTGCTCGCGCGATAACTGGTGCATGGAAAGGTACTTCTCGAAAGAAACTACTCGAGGAACTTGGATGGGAGACTTTAGATCGTCGGCGATGGAGCAGACGTCTGGTCTTGTTTTATAAAATTGTAAATAATATTACACCTGCCTATACTAGAGACCCTATTCCACAACTCCAAGAATCTGCTTACTCTTTTCGGACAAGAGCAGTGATTGGGCAAATATGTGCAAGAACTGACAAATATCAATCAAGTTTTTACCCTAGTTGTCTGTCAGAATGGAATAATCTTGATCCGGAAATACGAAGTTCACCCTCATTAATTATATTCAAGACAAAACTGAACAAGATTATTCGTTCCATTCCAAAACAGGTATTTGGTATTCATGACCCTACAGGATTAGCCGCTCTCACACAGCTTCGCGTTGGGCTCAGTGTATTAAATTTTCATAAATTTAGGCACAATTTCAGCGACACATTAAACCCGATGTGTCCTAGAAATGACGGCATTGAGGACAAGGAGCACTTCTTGCTGCACTGCCACTCTTATGATCTGCAGAGAAATAATCTCCTCAACCACGTACAAGCAACATTGCTTTCAAACGGTTTGTCGAACCTTTCGACAGAGGAACTAATTTCAATAATTTTGTATGGGGATGTAAGGTTACCTTATGAATCAAATAAAACAATCATTGAAGCAACACTAGAGTTCATAGAATCATCAAAGAGATTTTCATAAATTATTTCTGCGAAATTTACTCTCCTCCTCCCATCTCTGTTTTATTTTTCTTTCTTTTTCGTAGTTTGTAGTTTATGCTGTAATCTGTTAGTCATGTGTTTGTTTCTAGTCTTGTTTGTTGCATGTTTTATTGTAATGGCCAGGGGGTAGTCATAGTCTTTTGCACTCCCTGGTATCGTCCCTGTAGTGTTGTATAGTTGTATAGTAATTAGAAAGTATAGTAGGTTGTAACATTTAGTGCAAAATTTTAGATGAATATAAAAAAAAAAAAACAATTTTGGAAACTTATGCTGATAGAGTCTACATGATTTGGAAACATACTCATAATCATAAGAAATGATTATCAGCTCCAAGTTTTTTATCCTGTACCACCGCTTGAATTGGTTGCTTATGACTTTGACAAAGCTCTTTGTTATTATGGGCTCAAACTATCATATAGAATTGCAAGATATGGCTTGGATAATATGAGATATTTTGTAAAATTCTATTGCTCAAAATATAGGTTTTCATGCCACAATTAAATCATCGCTCTCCTGAAGAAATAGAATATCAATTCATATATTGAATTTACTGTAGTTAGTCCTTGATGCAACTACACAAAAGAAAATTAAAGATTGGTAACATAATCAACTTTTAGTCATTTAGAAAAAAATGCACTTTTTATTGGGTCATTCACTCGGTACGATTTCTTAGGTGAGAAATGACGCAGCTGTCATAAGCAGGAAATGCATGACAGTTGATCGACTTTGTTTGTCCTAATTCTCATATCTCATATTTTCTTATTTTATTCCTGGGAGCTGTTTTACAAGGGGCCCTCCACTTAAAACATTATTTACAATATAAAATTACTCAAGAAGAAATTAAATACAATATACAAACCATAATGTTAAAAGTCTAATACAAATTTACAAAATCTACGATAAAATTAAAAGCTAAAGCCTAAATAGATTGTTTAAAACTATGTATGGAAGATGCCTGCTTCATATCGGCTGGAAGGCCATTCCACGATTTTGCTCCTCGATAAGAGAAACATTTTTGCCGATTACTTGACTTTTTCTTGGGCAGTCTTAAAGTGGATATGACGCGACCATTTTTATTGATGAAAAAGGTCAAGTTGAGTGTGCTGATTTCAAATGTAAACATTAAACTTTCCAATACTAAGCCGTTTTTTAGATATCGCAGTTTGAAAATCAACTTTCAGCTCGAAAAAGTGTCCGGGAGGTCTGGGTCGGGTTTTGATTTGTGACGTCAAGTGTTTGGGGAACTAGAATGGAGATACCAGCACAGCAAGGAATAGTGCAGCAATGAAAGGGGTTTTTGAGTTTTCAACGATGTCAGATAGCAAATCTTCACACTCACATGCTTCGAATACGATGGCATTTATATTCTCACGCTATTTGAGGAATTAATTGTAGCCTGTTGTACACCTAAATTCTATGAAACAACAAAAAGCACTCAATTAATTTTCTGTGATTTAACCCATCAGTAAGTATGATATTCAACCGCGGGGATATCGGATCTTGGCTTTCAGCATGACGCAGTTAAAAAACAATGGACAACAATAGGCATAATACACAACTGCTTGTTTGGTTCCTCTTCATGCGATTACAGATCGTAAACAGAGATGGGAACGGAACAACGTAGCATCGCAGGAACACTTGCATATGTTTTACAGTGCCAAAAAGTCACATGTTATAGGAAGGGATGGAAAAATGCTAGATCATGTGTGCCAAAATCAGCGCGAGATCGCCTTAGAGACTGCATTCCTCTAACCACTGCTTGAGTCTTTGGTGAGCGATGGAGAGTCTACAGGTTTAGGCAGTGGCGTAACGGAGACACTCGGGGCCCTTAGGAGCGTGGTGTGATCGGGGCCCTCGTGCAGTGATTGTGAAGCGGTGACGTTATAGGGACCGTGAGAGAAGCGAAGAGAGCTCAAGGGGAGAGTGCAGGGCATTTCACTGGGAATTTTTTGAAATTACGCCCTTCAGAACCCCAGAAAACGTCAGAAAACCTGAAAGACACTAATTGTGGTCGCATAGGAATTCACATGGTTTCAAACATCTTCTAAGCAAACTATGATTCATATCATCAGGCGAAAAAAGTTCTTGAGTTAGATAACTTCGGAGAATATGTCAACTATCCGAGTCACTAAGCATAATGAGGGAACGTATAGTGAATGTAGACGACAAAGAAATTGAGTTGAAAGATTCTAAATGCTAGCAAGGGTTTTGAGATGTGCTTAAAACAATTGTTTAAAGAAGCCTTTTTGAAGCTATATGGGCTATGACTCAAATTTATTTGGGGCCCCTTTGGGCCCCGTTTAGTCAGGGGCCCTTAGTTCTTGAACAAAGGTGCCCTAAACTGCGTTACGCCACTGGGTTTAGGCCATGTGTGTGTTTGGCCACGCAATCGTATTCGTCGAAGTTTTATGAGGCTCAAAGATACTGAACAACAGCCTTTCTTCGGTAAGTTTTAATTTTGTAATTTTATTCACTAATTTTTAGTGATTTTAATATGGATCAGAGTAACACTACACTCAGTTCGTTTATTGAGCATAATGGTTTCTACAGCATGATAAAGTCACCAACCTGCTTCAAGTCTACCACAAACCCAAAATTCATTGACCTTATGTTGACAAACATGAAACAGCTTTTTTTGGAACCCAACAATTTGAGACAGGGTTTAGCGACTGTCACCATATGATATACACCATTCTCAAAACACAATACACAAGGCTTCCTCCAAAGCAAATAAGATATAGGGATTTTAAAAAATTCTCTGAGAATGCATTCTTGTCTGATTTGTCATCCACTTTAACAACAACAAATCCAAAAGACCTAAATGAATTTGGGACCTTGTTTTCATCAACATTGGATACGCATGCTCCTCATAAGTTGGTTAGAGTTAGGGCTAGGGGTAATAACAAACCACACTTACATAAAGTGCTGCGAAAAGCAATGGTGCAAAGAACTAGGTTAAACAACAAATAAGACAGGAAATGAGGATGATATAAAAAGATATAAAAAACAACGTAATCTCGTAGTCAAGATAAATAGGGATGCTAAGAGAAACTTTTACAATAGCATCGACCCAACTAAAGCAGGAAAAGAGAAGGTGTTCTGGAAAACGTTTAAACCATTGTTCTTAAACTCTCAAGCGAATGATAAGATAATACTGGTTGAGGGGGAAAAGATACTGTCAGACGATAAGCAAATTGCAGAATGTTTTAATTCGTATTTCGCTAATATCGTAGATACCTTAGATATCCCCCCGAATGTAATAGCCAATGATTATGAACAAATGGATGACCCAGTTTTAACTGCAATTAATAAATATGCGAATCACCCAAGCATATTAAGTATCAAAGAGAGATTTGCATCATGGGAAACTTTTGAGTTTTCGAAGGTTGATCCTACGCTTGTTTTTAGTGAGATAATGCATCTTGTTAAGACAAAAAATAACAAGTGGTCATATTCCGGTAGACATGCTAAAACTCTCTGCAAATCATTGCTATAAAGAAGTCACTTTCCATATCAACAACGAGATCAGTGACAGCAGCTTTCCAAGTGATCTTAAAGTAGCAGCTGTTTCACCTATCTTAAATTTTGGAATCAACGCTAGAATTCATTCATACATCAGAGCGTTTCTTGTAGCACCAGCAAATACAAACCTAGTTAAATTAATCTTCTATCTCATCCTTCTCTGTTAATCTTTTAATCTTCTTATAACACAATAAATGTATAGTAAAGACTATACCAAAATCTGTCAATTTTTATTTTCGATTCAAGCAGTCGTCATATCTCTGATTAAGCGGTTCTCCCTAAGGTGACCAACAGAAGCTATGCTTTAGCCTTTAGTATCTGTATTGTTATTTGTCAAGATCATAAAGGGTAGCCATGCCTATCATGCTCCCAATGGTATCGTCTTTGTAAATGAGTTTTTGTTAAATTTTACATTTTTAGATTGTGTATAAAAAAAAAAAAAAAATGACGATTCTGCTATCAAAAAGATTTTTTTTTTTATTTTTTATTTTTTTTATATTCATCTAAAATGTTACATTACATTACGGTTAACCGGGCTGGCTCGCCTAACAGGGCTGAATGATCTGAACGATTACATGGAGAATTCCAGCCCGGGCTGTGGAATACTTGGCGCCATAATCGTACAATCTGTTCATAAAGCGCATGCGTTGCAGATTTCTCAGCCCGCTTTGCCGGGCTAGCCCGGCCTTGACTCGATTACATGAGAAGAATGTGTAACTTCCAGCCCGTTTTGCCGGGCTAGCCCGGTAGGCAGCAGACGAGATCTCGGCTAACCGGGCTAGCCCGCTTGCCATGTAATCGAAAGTCTCTCAAACACTGTAACTGCTATTGACCCCGGGATCCCGGGTGAAAACCTTCACCTCGGTTAACCGGGCTAGCCCGCTCCATGTAATCGGCCCCTTAG
>REGM01000514.1:54243-67638 GCA_004194415.1 Aurelia aurita | reverse complement strand
GGTTACTGCCCTGGTTAATATGACCAAAAGTATCATTTTCAGTTTTTTCCTTTTATCAATAATGCAGGGTCGAAGCTACAATTTGAAACCCTCCCAGTCAATATCTAAGCACTGGAAGTAATGATAATTCTTAGTTAAAGATAAGAAACTAAAAGTTACAGTAGAGATTTATTCCTAAATAGGAAGGGATTAATGATAATCACTTGACCTTCAAGATGAAATGATTGAGTGTTAATCCACCTGTGGGATGTCAACTTTCGCAACTTTGCCGCGTTGTTTCGATTTATTGACATTAGTACTTAGTCACACGCTTCATGTTGCTAATGGCCTTGACCCGGTTTATTTTGTGGTCTGATCAACACTGAAGTCACGTTTTAAAGAACCTTCACTAAAAGCCAGCTTTCTCGGAACTGAAAAGTCCTCTAGTAGTAGGTACTAAGTTTCTATTTAGAACCCGCATGACCAATCAAATGATGAGAAATTTGGCACAGTGGGAGATAATGCATGTAGCTACCAAAGTGTGTCTGCGTTTTTTTGACGATCAACTGGTCTGGATTTTAGACCGAACAAAGCTACCGGGAGGGCTAAGAAACTTAATCCAATTATTGCGGAAGCTATAGCTTACGAATTGGATATTATATCAAAATTCTCAGACACACTTTGGTAAACAAGGAAACGATCTATCGGCTTAAGTTATTTTCATGATTCTACGGTGTTGCTGGGGGTTCTAAATAGCCTTTGAAGGAAGGGTATTTTAAAATCATGATAACTTTGATAAATGATTTACTGACGCTTTTTTCAACTGGATTTCCACATGGGGTATTCCTAATTAAATTACGCATCGAATGATGTATGGGTTCGCTATCATCCACGCACAGTACGGTCCCTCGGAGGAAAAAACTGAAATTACTGCCGTGAGGGTGGGCAGTAACCTAAGTGATCTTATGATATTCAGTATTTTTTCCTCAGAGATGACAAAATCACTAATCAAAGTAGAATTTCCCAGGGTATCTTGTGGAAGTTCACTACCTGTGTCGATTGAAAAGAACTTTCGCCCCATTAGTGTGTTGCCAGTTCTCTCGAAGATATTCGAGAGAGTACTAAATACTCAAATGGTGCGATTTATGAAGGAAAGACTCTCAGATCTGCTCTGTGGCTTCAAAGGAAAATATAGCACGTAACATGCCCTTATTAGACTTATCGAATCTTGTCGAAATTGTCTCGATAAAAAGGGGGTCATGGGAATGGTTCTTATGGATCTGTCCAAAGCATACGACTGTTTACCTCATGGCCTACTCATAGCAAAACTTGCGGCTTATGGATTTGGTAATGATAGTCTACATTTGATCTGTAGCTATTTATTTGGTAGAAAACAAAGGGTTAAGATTGGTTCGACCTTCTGTGACTAGCTTGATATCACACCAGGAGTTCCACAGGGCTCTATTTTAGGACCTCTGCTTTTCAACATCTTTATAAATGAACTCGTTTTCTTCATAAAAGAGTCTAAAATATGCAACTTTGCAGACGATAATACCATCTTTACATCCGGGCAAAATATAGAACAAGTAGTTGTATCTTTAGAAATTGACCTAACGCACACTCTCGAATGGCTTGATTCTAATCGTATGGTAGCAAACCCTGGAAAATTCCAGGTAATGTTTCTAGGCCTGGATACAAACCAGAAGTTGTGTATTGAAATTGATAATCTGGTTATCAAGCCTACAAATACCGTTAAACTTCTTGGAATTACAATAGACTCCAAATTGAATTTCACTGACCATGTGAAAACAATTTGCACTAAGGCCAACAAAAAGTTTGGCGCATTCTCAAGAGTTGTTAAATACCTTGATGGTCAAAAAGCAAAGCTACTATATAATGCATTCATTATGTCAACTTTCAACTACTGTCCCCTTATCTGGATGTTCTGTGGGAAAAGGTCAAACAAGGAAGTTAATAGGGTCCATATACGTGCTTTGTGGTTACTCCCTCAACGATTACGATGCTTCCTTTGAGGAACTTCTTGAGAGAATCAGCGAAAAAGCAATCCACGTAAAAAGTTCTAATAATTCTAGCAGCTCGGTTTTGAAATTTGTGCAACTGATCATATTAAACTGAGTCGAACCGGCACAACCCCAAACAGAGCAACAATATCGAAAATGTTGCTCGGCAATACCTGTGTGGAGAGTTCTTAGTGTTTCCTGTGATAGGAAAGTCTTGGCATGCTTTAGAAAGCCAATAGCTCTAGAAACTTTTGTAGAAACAGTCTTGATGTGTTCCTTCCAGTTAAGAGAGTTGTCGATCTGCACGCCAAGGTATTTTGTGTTTTGTGTCTAGCTTATTATCGCGAATTTTCAATTCCTAATCCTCATTTCTATTTTTGATGATGTCATACTTTTGTTTAGTGGAAACAAGCATTGAATGTGTTTTCGCAACATTTAAGGAGAATTTTTTGACTTGAAGCCAAGTGTCCGGTTATTTGAGGTCATTATTCAGTACAGTTATTTCCGAAGATTGGTAGCACGGACTTGTATCATCAGCATACATGGAGACGGCCGAATTTTGGACAGCTCGCGGTGGATCATTGATATAAATAAGGAAAAGAAGGGGGCCAAGACATCAGCCTGGGAGCACGCCAACATATATACCCTCATTCTAGCTTTCGAAAACAGCTTCCATAACAAAATCATCCTGCAGCACACCTGAACTCTTCTAGCAGTTCTTTCTTTGATATAAGCTAATTGATGAGTTACGAAATTGTGTTTTCAGGTGAAGTGCTGCGAGGTGATCGAATTGTAAATACTGCATACAAGGTATGAAATTATTCTAGCTGTTAAAAAATTCTTTTATTTCTTTGTATTTGGATCTGTTCATCTCAAACACTTACAAATCTATTTATGTACCAAAGAAATAGAATGACGGCGAAAACCTTTGTGTTGATGCCGAGAAATTGGCCAACAGTGGTGAATTTCCCAATTGTTTTTTGCTCTGGTTCAGCTCAGACAAGCTTCATTTATCTGAGTCGTGTAAGATACACATTGTATGATTTAGTATTTATGATAAACAAAGTTTGAACTATAAAATTGAACGGAATCTGGGGAAAAGGGGAAAGTTAAACTTCGTTTCAACTCGGAAACATTTAAGATCAGATTTCAATAAACAGCAGACTACGAAACTTCTTACATCTCAGGTAAGGTATACAACGAACTTGATTTATAAAGAAAATTTTTTATCTCAAATTTACCAGAAATACCGGGTGTCCCAAAAAAGTATAAGCGTTTGAATAGTTTCTGCGGAGGAGCCTCATTTCCGAAATTTTTGGTTTTAACGTGGTGATATAGATGAGATCTTAACTTGCAGTTTGTGACCTCGCATGTTCAAATCGGTTGAGTATTAGCGGAGTAATTCACTTAAACATGCAACATTTCTGAGGCAGCCTAAGACAGATGACTATTGAATATTGCTGCTACGGTCTATGCGTAATTTGAAAGTGTTTTTGAGGCAGATCAACCATTAAACTTTCTATTCTTAAAAGATTGTTGATCAATTAAGCTATTATGTTAATTAGACAAAATAACAAGAAAAGATGAAATCACACTTCAACAGTTCACAGAGTAACTTTGTAGGACTGCAGTAACTTTCTCAAATAGTGTATTTTACCATGAACTGAACTTCTCACCCAAGTTTCGTTTCAGTTCTGATTATCATTATTCTGTGATAAAAACGAAATATTCAGCTTTTGAAATTGTGAAGATATATTTCATTTTAATAGCTCATCATTTTATCACAGAGTAACTTTGTAGGACTGCAGTAACTTTCTCAAATAGTGTATTTTACCATGAACTGAACTTCTCACCCAAGTTTCGTTTCAGTTCTGATTATCATTATTCTGTGATAAAAACGAAATATTCAGCTTTTGAAATTGTGAAAATATATTTCATTTTAATAGCTCAACAAACTTCCAAAAATAATTTATCGCTGAGCTGCCCCAAAAAATCTTTCAAATTAAGCATAGATAGTAAGTAGCATAATTCAATAAACATCTGTCTTAGGCCGCCTCAGAAATTTTGCCTGTTGAAGTGAATTACTCTACAGATGCAAATCCGGTTTGGTCATGCGAGGTCCCAAATTGCAAATTAAGATCTCATCTATATCATAAAGGTTGAATAACAATTTTCTAAAATAAGGCTCCTCCGCAGGAACTGTTCAAACGCTTATACTTTTTTGGTACACCCGGTACTCTTTTGATGGACCCGTTAAATCTCAAATTATTTAGATGAGAAACAATCTTTTATACTGTGTAACTCATTCATAATGTATCAGTTTAATTACTGTCCATTGGTATGGATGTTTTGCGGAAAGGTTGCTAATAATAATTTAAATCGCACCTATAAGAGAGCGCTTCGAATTCTCTTCAATGACTATTGAAGAGTTTTTACACAGAGCAAAGGAGTGCACTATTCATAAAAAAAACCTTGCAAAAGTTATTGCTTAAGGTTTATAGCAGTTTAACACAGCCAAATCCTTCTTTTTGTGGGATATGTTACACGAAAAGAACAATAATTATAATTTGAGATCAAAGATTCTGCTCATGTTGCCTCAAACTAAAACAACTACATGTGGAAATGGTAGTTTATCTTTTCGTGACAGCATATTATGCAATTCCCTGCCAAATGATATAAAAATTGCTGCCTCCGTCTGTTCCTTCAATAACAATGAAATGGAGAGCAATGCCGTTGCAAAATTTGTAAATAACGAACCTTCAATCTTAATTCGTGAGGCTGATTTTGTAAATAGGGTATTTTACGTTAATATTTGTGAACTGTAATTTTGTTTTTGTAAGTAGTTGGTCTTAATTAGTTCTTATATTAAGATCTATTTTTTATAATCAACTTTAAAGAATTTAATAATAACAATAAAAATAAAACACGACAATGTCGTATTTCCTTGAATTAGCACCCTCCCTCAAATCGCCCCCTCCCTTAGAATTAAGGAACCTATCATGCAATATAGACTCTCGAGGGGGGTTTATTGGCAAGTTTTTGAAGATTGGAATGGCAAAAACATCACATTGTATTACTTTAAACACCAACACCATACTTTTGTTACATTATTACTATATGTTGAATTATTTTGCATCACATTCATATTTTACATTCCGAATGAGCAGCCCTTATATATAATGCCAGAAGTGCGTTATACTCGTATAATGCCAGGAGTGCTCATGCAAGGAAATGCGAAGTTGGTCTAATTTTGCGAGCCTGAGTTTTGTGTGGTGTCGTAAAATCCTTATTTTCGCGAACGGTCTTTTGGAAAAATTAGCGAAGAAAATCATGGCTCAAGCTTATAAAGGATGTTTAGCTCACTTCATTCAGCCAAACGTACAAGAATAGGAATTTACAAATTTTCAAAAGTTGGTCGTCTTTTTTAATCATCATTCCATGGTATTTTTATGCGTTGTATCGTCGTATTCCCTAACCCTGAATTTGTTTCCCGTAATGTGGTTTCTAATCATTTTGCTGAAGCTCTCTTACCTTATTTTACATTTTCTTATTTCCAAATCAATTGATGTCTCACTGAAGGTTCCTGTTCCCTTTTCACTATGCTTTTTCAGTTCTGTGTGTAACGAGTTGAGTTTTGTAGGAAAACACTTTTCCTTTAGAGTTATTTTCACGTGGGACTGTTGGCTTCCCTTGCCAGCCCAAGATTCCTTTAAGTAGATGTTACATTAACCACCCGTACATACGAACTTACATTTTCTACCTTAGCCTAACAAAAATTCTTAATTCTAGCGTCTAAAATTTCAGAAAAGTACAATAAAGAAGCCCATACTGCTAAACAACCATGGAATTAAAAAGTAAAAATAAAGTCGCACGCCGGAAATCTGTCTGTTTTTTTTTGCGTCCGCCTCCTTCATTGTATGTAACTTATAAATGACATGCATAGAGCATCTAGCACTTCATAGTACCTTTCTTTCTAGATATTGGAGTATTGGCAAGATACCGTATAGGGTATCCCAAAAATTGTTCGACGTTTGATTAAATAATGAAAAATAACGATCAAATGAACAGGCTCCATGTTAAGATGCCTTATTTCTTAGATCTTAAATTAATTTTAGACACAAGTATCTTGCAAATCCACTGAAAATTCACAGAGGTATGAGCTTTTAAAGATCAAGTTTGTGCGAAAGCTGAAAGCAGAGACCCTTGAGCGACTTATTATACAGAAAAGCTCCAAAATTGAGGTGAAGGAAGGTTATCCAATGCCATATTTCTCGTTAATATCAAAGCGGACTAAATAGGATTTAGAAAGTATTGTAATTCTTGTAGCCATTGTAACCATTGTTAAAATTTGCTTTTTCAAACTTTGCTCAATAGAATTCCTTAAAGCATCCATACGCTTGAATTCATGTTCGAGAAAGTTTGGTTATCGAAAATCTTTTCGAAATCCCATTTTGTTTGCTCTGAAATAAACGAGAAACAAAGCAAACGACAACCCCATGCTAAATTCACTACAAATGCTATGGAGAGGCCTGTGAGTATTTAGCGGATTTGCAAGATTCTGGTGTCTTAACTTAATTTAAGATCTTAGAAAAGGATTGTCTTTCCATGGAGCCCGTTCAGTATATCGTTATTTTTAATATTTAAACAAACTTCGAAAATTTTTGCTGAGACCCCCTTTAGTTTTATGATGAAACGGAGGACAAAGAGTGCGACGATAAATATTATTTTCATATTATCATGATAGTATTCGACATTCCTATTCCAGTACAGTAATAACGACAATTCCATGTTAAAAAAGACGAATCCACATTATTTTGACAATTCCATGTTGACTTGGCCATGATTTTAATTGTATGGACGTTTCGAAGCAAGCTGTGCTTCATCATCAGAATATACAAAATTACAGAGCACGTGGCTAAATTTATATTCGCGAAGGCAATGAACAACAAACATGCATGTTTACAGCTCCCACGTGAGCAAAAACATTGAATAAAGGGCACGCCCAAGCGACAAACCTAAAATAATGCTAAGGGAATAGACGACTGCTGAGAATTGAGAGATGGAAGATCACTCATAATCAATAGACATTTCTTTCTGATTTTGATGCAATTTGTACAAAGTTAAGAAAATTCTTTTCCTTGATTGAAGGGTTCTTGAAAGTAATGCTTCTAGTAGTTTGGGTTTTACTTTATCTACGGTTGCATTAAGGGCGTATTCTTTTGGGCATCTGAAGTCTCGGAAATCTTCTGAAAACAGTAGACTTCGCAGAGAAAAATGTCAGTTACCAAAAGAATGCGCATTCTGAAAACGGTAGAGATCGGAGAGATCGGAGAGAAAAATGCCAAAAGAATACACATTTTGAAAACGGTAGAGTTGGCAGACTTCGCAGAGAAAAATCCCAAAGAATAGGAATTCTGAAAATGAGAGAGTTCGAATGTAGTGCTCCGCTGAGCGAATTGAAGCCATTGCAATGCACTGTACTTTTGTTATGCAAATCCCAAGTGGAAAGAAATTTAATTCTATTTTCGAATGTTTTGCAAACTTTTTCATTCACAAAACAAGGCTCTTTTTGATCTCTCGGAAGTCTACCAGCTTCAGGAGCAGAAGGTTTCCGAGGCCTCGGAAGTCTACCGTTTTCAGAAGAGCCCAAAAGAATACGTCAAAAATATCTCGGAAGTCTACCGAAAACAGAATGACCAAAAGAATGGGCTTTTATAAAAAATGATCTGAAGTCTGCGAAGTCTACCGTTTTCGGTAGAATGGCACCAAAAGAATGGGATTTTGGCTNGTCAAAAATATCTCGGAAGTCTACCGAAAACAGAATGACCAAAAGAATGGGCTTTTATAAAAAATGATCTGAAGTCTGCGAAGTCTACCGTTTTCGGTAGAATGGCACCAAAAGAATGGGATTTTGGCTCCTACCAACTCTACCGTTTTCAGAAGATGCCCAAAAGAATACGCCCTAAGATAGCTTGTTTTTTACGCGAAGATGTGACATTATTCCTTTCAGGTTGAAATGAAAGTTAACAAGACATGCCAAACTGTCTGCTCACCAATAAAGCTTACGAAGGAGCAATCTGATTTCTTTGTCAATATGATTAAAGATGACTACACAATTCATATGTAAGTCTTCATTTCTTTACTGGTGTTAAATCTTTCCTTTCGAAAAAGCAACTTAGGCCAAAAGGTACTTAAGACACTTAAGGCACTTAAGACAAAAACTTAGAGCGGCTTGTCCTCCGATTTGGCGTGTGTTAAAAACTTGAATATCTTGAGACACAGATCAAAAAGACATTTTCAAAACTTCAATTTTGGACAATCTCCCATTTCGCTTCCTTTCGAGTTAAATGAATGATATTTAAGCAAAATTGTCGCTTACCTGCGATTTTATGGTGTTATTCCGGCGTTATTCACTCCCAAATCTTGCCTCGTGGCCGTCGCCATTTTGCCTGATAAAAGTACTGGAGCGAGTGTTGTTGTTTGACGTCATCACGTGCAAGAAACCAAGGCTCATTACTTGTGGGAGGGTCAAGTGAGTAATATTTAGAAAAATTCCAACTCTTTATCCTTCAGAAAGTGAATTGCGACTTCAGAGGAGAACATTATTTATAAACTAGTCATATTTTAGCCTGAATATAAAATTTCACTGTAGTAATGGCGGAAAACACGGTTTCTTCAGACGAAAACGCGTCAGATTTATCTGGTACTGAAAGTGAATCAGATTCGGCTGACCTAGAAATTCCAAATATACATCGCCTGAGACCTTATGACATGGAACCACGGCGAAAGTTAGAGGATCAGGATCTTAGTACAGACACCGTAGGCTCAGATGATTCTAGTGATGGTGACGCAGAAAATGAGAGAATTGGCAACAACGACTGGTGTGTTTGTGGGAAAAAATGCCGGGCAATGCAAACGTACACCGAAAGTTATTGCTGTCAGGACACTAATGAAATTTCCGAAGACTTTTTCAAAGGTAAGATTCTAATAATTCCTGAGATAATAAGGATTTTAAATATTATAATGTTTGAAGTAAGAGAAAGAAAAGATGCTGTGTTTTCGTGAATTTTTTCTAAACGTTACTTTATTTGATATGGCTTTGTTATGACAGAAGCTTCCTCCAGTCATCCTTTGATATGTGTTGTCCATTGGGCGTGTATGATTTCAATGATATTAAATTTTTCAACATATGACTATCGAGAGGTGTAGTTTTACGAAGTATAATTTTCTTTTTCAGGTGAAACTTGTATATCCTTGTCATCAGACTTCAGGTTGGTTTGTTTGACTCGGCCAGTGTTAGAAACTGCGTTGTCAGCTATGAACAACTTGCGGGGAGATAGCGTGGTTATCAATAACAAGTAAGTAATCGTGTACTTGAAACATTGCTGGAAGTTTGCAATAGTTGTGTGTTAGCTTTGTGGTTGAAAATTGTTGAAAATATTGTGAAGTCTTTGTACAATAGCCCGTGAAAGGGTTATGAAATCAATCGATGAAATTTATGCGTGTTTTTGTTTTGTTTTATATCACACATCGCAGGCTGTCGATTTATCAGTTACAATTATGGGGCATTATGGGCAAACCACACACATATATGAAACTCTTAATCAGTACGTGCTATTTGGAAGGGCAAAATGACTTCTAATGATAGTGATCTTTACTTTCAGGAATCTCAGATTTTCCGCTTACAAGCAATACACGTGGTGGGTACATAATCGCCTTGGCAAAGGGGTTCGGAAAGTCATACCATCATGTGCTCTTTGGGCCATCCGTGATGCATTTCCTGCCAGTGATGGCAACTACGTACCATTTATGGAAAGTCGCATCGAAGAACAGAGGCTACTTTATGCAGATGACAGTGAAGAAGACTAAGAATATAGAAACTGTAACAAAAATAAGAGTTGTCATTTGAAAATCGCGTTGAGACTTCTTGCTTAATATTTTGTCTGACACTGGTCACAGCAACTCGACAGATGATGCTCTCTCNAAAAGATGCTGTGTTTTCGTGAATTTTTTCTAAACGTTACTTTATTTGATATGGCTTTGTTATGACAGAAGCTTCCTCCAGTCATCCTTTGATATGTGTTGTCCATTGGGCGTGTATGATTTCAATGATATTAAATTTTTCAACATATGACTATCGAGAGGTGTAGTTTTACGAAGTATAATTTTCTTTTTCAGGTGAAACTTGTATATCCTTGTCATCAGACTTCAGGTTGGTTTGTTTGACTCGGCCAGTGTTAGAAACTGCGTTGTCAGCTATGAACAACTTGCGGGGAGATAGCGTGGTTATCAATAACAAGTAAGTAATCGTGTACTTGAAACATTGCTGGAAGTTTGCAATAGTTGTGTGTTAGCTTTGTGGTTGAAAATTGTTGAAAATATTGTGAAGTCTTTGTACAATAGCCCGTGAAAGGGTTATGAAATCAATCGATGAAATTTATGCGTGTTTTTGTTTTGTTTTATATCACACATCGCAGGCTGTCGATTTATCAGTTACAATTATGGGGCATTATGGGCAAACCACACACATATATGAAACTCTTAATCAGTACGTGCTATTTGGAAGGGCAAAATGACTTCTAATGATAGTGATCTTTACTTTCAGGAATCTCAGATTTTCCGCTTACAAGCAATACACGTGGTGGGTACATAATCGCCTTGGCAAAGGGGTTCGGAAAGTCATACCATCATGTGCTCTTTGGGCCATCCGTGATGCATTTCCTGCCAGTGATGGCAACTACGTACCATTTATGGAAAGTCGCATCGAAGAACAGAGGCTACTTTATGCAGATGACAGTGAAGAAGACTAAGAATATAGAAACTGTAACAAAAATAAGAGTTGTCATTTGAAAATCGCGTTGAGACTTCTTGCTTAATATTTTGTCTGACACTGGTCACAGCAACTCGACAGATGATGCTCTCTCTCTGACAGGCTAATTTCAATAAAATTCACAGTTTTATTCTTGTTTTTTCATTCTGGAATCTTACCTGATGATTTGCTGTGACCAGTGTCAGATGAAAATATTTAGCAAATGGTTTTGTAATTCAACGCAATATTCACACAGGAGAATTGATATGAAAAAGTTTTTGTTTGATTTTTGTTTGAGCAAACTTCTGCAGCAATGTTTCTTATTTACCAAAATCTAAAACGAAGGAACTTCTACTTAGAAACGTATGACTTTTAACGCAAGAATTCGAAAGACTTTCCCATCTCAAATCTTTTTCACACAATTTTTACTAAAACTGCACCCACTAAAAAAAAAGTCTCCAAGGAAACCCCGCGTTATGACGTCCACAAATCTGTTTTTGAATACCACCTAGAAAGAACCCTCCCATGTTTTTTTAACTGTTTTGGCAGAAAACAGGAAAAAGACCTAACGTAATGACAGCATGGGCGTGAACAGGAATTACAGGAAAGCAATATCCCAACAGAAGAAAGTTGGTACCGAAAGGAAATGAGAAGAATTTTAAATACATGAGTTGTATTGAAATCAACGTAATAAAACTTAGTCCTATGTAGGAAAAAGAAAGAGCCGCTGTACAACCAGAATAAAACGATAGATACAACGCAACGCAATAAAACCTAGTCATCAGTGAAAAGGAAACACCTACTCGGAATCAACAAAACCCAAATATGTTTTGTGACGAAAAGTCTCTTCAATCATGTTTCATATAAGAAACACCGCCCCTATATGCCAAAATATAAAGAAAATGGTGCCCACCATACGCTTCTCATTTCTTGCAGCTCTTTCCGTTGAAGCCTTTCTTTTCTGGATAGGTTTCGAAAATGAGAAAATGGGGGGCACTGCATCTCTTTTTAATCGTTTCGCCCCTGGCTTATTTTCCATCAGCTCTTTCTAAAAATTTGAGATTAAAGAGATTAACCCACTTTCAATCACCTTTCAGATATACAACTAAAAAATCTATTTTGCACACTTTTCTTCTCCAAGGTTATCATACTTTTTACATTGTGTAAAAACATAGAAAAATTAAAACGAGTATCTTTTCTGTCTTATTTTCTTCTGGAACTATTCTAGTTACGATCTCTTAGGTTTCTAATGATATTTTATTGTCAAACCATTATATCACATTCATTTTTGACCATTGATTGATTAGTTCCCCGTCAACAGATGAATTCTCTCAACGAGCCCAAATCTTACCCCCTTTTCTACTTTCTTGCGTACGCAGTTGTAAAGGAGAGTGCATTTATAGATGTCAATAGGAAAAGAGTGACTAAAAGCATACCTTCAAATCTCTTTCGTAGCAATCATCCTGGAAGTGCTCTGAACAAATGTAGAAACTTTTGTCTTTCGGTAACTCGCTTGCTCGCCGTATGTTTTGCAACCATCTCTTTCTGAGTTCTCTATCTCGACCTTCTCCCGGTATTTGATGAAATAACAGCGATTTGTTGCTGCTCGAACGATTAGTACAACCAAAAGCAGAACAGCTGGGCATTTTGGTGAGATTTTACAAATATCTATATTAAAATGAGTAACCTATCTGTTGGTTTGCCTTCCTCGAAACAACTACTTTACGGGCACCTATCCATATCCTTTATACTGCCTTTGGCTTCTTGCACGTGATGACGTCAAACAACAACACTCGCTCCAGTACTTTTATCGGGCAAAATGGCGACGGCCACGAGGCAAGATTTGTGAGTGAATAACGGCGGAATAACACCATAAAATCGCAGGTAAGCGTCAAGTTTGCTTAAATAACATTCCTTTAACTCGAAAGGAAGCGAAATGGGAGATTTTGATTTTTGACCGAACTTCCCCTTTAAGCTTTGCATGCAAGCTCTTATTATGAGTTGTTTTCCTTTTGCTCCAAATTAATTGCTATGTTTCATTTCCACCTATAAAAGAGACCATTATGGAAAAAGGATCTCTTTGGACCTTTTTTAACGCTGTTTCCATCTAAGTGTTGTTTTGAAGGCTTTTCTCTTTAATTTTAAATTTTTATTGAAGATTTCATATGTTTTCTTGCATATTTTAGTCTATTTTTATAAGTCTATGCTCGTAATCCTTTGTTTGCAATAATTTAATTTAAATGTTTGGTGTATTAATCCTGTTTAAATTAACATCATTTTATACCTGCTGTCTAAGATATCCATAAGTGATTTGGAAATGTATTGCGATATCCCGGGGGGGGGTACATAACATGTTGATGGTACGGATATGTGCCGCCCATATGGGTGGGTTTTTGGGCCCAAAATTCTCTAAACAAGGGTCATTTTTCGGCAGATTTTCCAGAAACATGGGTCGGTTTGGCTGAAATCGCCAAAAAATGGCTAAAAATGGGTGGTTTTCCACCAAAATTCATCATAAAAGTGGGTGGCTTTCTGAAAACCGGGCGGCAGACCCCCGTCCATCCACAAGTCATGTACCCCCCCCGG
>REGM01000514.1:13958-24220 GCA_004194415.1 Aurelia aurita | reverse complement strand
ACGTGCAATGGTTTCATTTTCAATCGTGAGTTGGATGTCAAGAAAAGGCAAGCTTTGTTCTGTAATGTTGTGAGTGAATTGGAGAGCCGGGTGGAAGTTGTTGGTGTAGTCGATGAAATTTTGCAGGTCTTCAAGTGGAAGGAATGTTGCACCGATGATATCATCCATATATCTCTTGATAAGGCAAGGTATTGGGCCATTGTAGGAATTCCAGATAAGGTGTTCCTGATGTCCAACGAAGAGGCAGGCATAGCTAGGGCCAAGTTTGCTCCCCATTGCAACACCAGAAGTTTAAAGATAGAAACTGCCGTTGAATGAGCGTTTGTAGTTAAGACGAGTTCAACAAGGCGAAGGAGAGTATTTGTTGGTGGATCTTGCTTAGGGCGTTGTTCCAGGAAGAAGTTGAGGGCTTTTAATCCATCAGCATGAGGAATGCATGTATATAATGATTTAACATCCATTGTAAATAGATATCTGTTTGGGCCAGTGAATTTGAATTCGTTGAAGAGACGAAGGGCATGTGAAGTATCCTTGATGAATGTGGGTAGCTGTTGATTTATTGGCGTGAAGATGCTGTCGAGGAAGGAGGCAAGCTGGGCTGTAGGGCAAGAAGTGGCTGATACTATAGGACGGCCAGGATTGTTTAGTTTATGGATCTCTTTGACACTTTCACAGAAGTGTCGGGTATTGATATCACAAACCTGGATGCAGAAACTTTGTGCGATTTGTTTCTTTACGGAAGTTCCAAATTGAATATGATTGACAAAAGGATAATTATTGAAGCAGCAATTGAGTACATTAAAAAACAACAAGGTTACATTAATCGCAGGTGCTGGCGTCCTACATTTCCTTTCGTTCATTTTAAATTCTTTGTACACAAAAATCCCGTCAGAAACATTCTCAATAAAGTGAAAAAATAAATAATTATAGTTACATTGAATATTGTATATACAGTTAAAGTTAAAATCATGTACAGTAATCTATCTACATGGCAGCTGCTCTACGAGTCGTGTTTGGAGTTGATTTCAGCTCTTAAAATAACCCTTTAGTTGCTTTTTGAATCCATTAATAGACCTTTTACTTGCCAGAAAAGAGGTTTGGATCCAGCGTCCAAATCTGGTAAACTTTGTGAAGGAAAATAAAAGCATGACCCCCGTTCTCAGTAGAAACACTGCTAGCTGTGGCATGAAGTTCCTTCGGATCTCGAATCACTTTTCAGAGAATAAATCAACGATAACTTCACTCAAATTGAGTTACGAATGTTTCAGTTTGTACACAGGCAAGTTTTATTTGCCTTCTGGCCTTGCTTCTCGTTGTTTTCGTTCATTGTTAGCTGATTTCGCTGCGTAACAGTTGCAGAGCAAATGTGCGAGCATGCAAGGGTTTCATTTTGCGAATCGAAGTTTGCTGTTTTCAACCGTTGCATTCAAATGAAAAGAAACGTTGTTTCGATATTATGATTGATAAAATCACAAACTGTAGATGAAGAAACACATACACCTGCATACACCTATCGAAAGAATTTGGGCAGAACATCTCAGGCGAAGGCCTCTAAAATACTTAAAACGGTGGAAAAGATTTGGTCAAAGATCACTGTGTTTTGATTAAATATGGGCCTAGACTGTTGCACAGCAAAATCAGTTAACAACGAATGAAAACAACGAGAAACAGGGCCAAAAGGTGAACAAAACTTGCCTGTATATAAACTGAACCATTCCTAACTCACTTTGAGTAAAGTTATCGATGATTAACTCTCTGAAAAGTGTTCCGAGATGCGAAGCAATTTCATGCCACTGCTAGCAGTGTTTATACTGAGAACGGGGGTCGCGCTTTCGGTTTCCTTCACAAAATTTACCAGATTTGGACGCTCTATCCAACCCTCTTTTCTAGCAAGTAAAAGGGTCTATTGTAGAAAGCTCTCTGATATCAATGGGAATATCGTTCCAAGCTTTAAGAGCCGAATAATGAAAGCCTTTGTTGACATATTCCATGTTATTTTTTGGAATTTGTAGGTCCCTGCAGCAGTTCCTTGTTCTGTATTTTGAGTGATAGGTCTTATGTTGATATTTATCCCAAAAGCTTTCGGGACATTGCCTGTTAATTATTTTATATGTCATAACTGATCGATCGAATTTTATTAGTTTTTAAATGGCCAACCAATTATGTGACCAATTCTCTCTTAGTCTGTCCTTATCAATAATAGAACGGGCTCTATCCTGCAGACGTATTCAAGTTTGATTTTGGAAGACTGCCCAAGATGACATTGTTTGTTTTGTTTGTAACCTTATTTTAATTCGATTCTATCTCTAGCTATATATACATATATACATACAACTAATCTAAATCGAATCTACCAAAAATGAAGAATAACTAAAGAAATTAATACATAAATACATAAGCTGAATATCAGAAAACTACATGAACATAATAAATGGACAAAATTTACATGATATCGTTATAATATTTACAAGCGTTGCATTTACAGGTAGGACCATCCCATTGTTTTATCAAACCCTTAAAATTGTTAAGATTTTCTGCTGATTTTAATTCACTTGGTAAACAGTTCCAGATCTTGGGCCCCATGGCTTTGAGGCTCTTGGAGCCGAAAGTTACCTGATTTTGTCGAAAATGGTTTAAATTGTTCGGATTCCTAGATGGATGCTTTGAAATTCTTAGACTAAAAATGTCACACATAAAAGATGGATTCAGGTTTTTTATTGTCTTAAAGATTTCGATACAGAGGGTTCTCTGACGAGCAACTTGCACTGTGCATCTTTTTGACCTAAGAAGTAGATCATCATAGGAGCTTTTATGATCATTGTACAGAAATCTTAACGCGCGCTCCTGTATTCTTTCGATTTTCTGGACTGATTTTGAAGACGAAAAGTACCAAACTAAGGGACAGTAGTTAAAATTCGAGTACACGAAGCTTTGAACCAAAACTTCTCTTTCAGCAAAACCAATAAATGACTTAAGTCGTTTAAGAACGTTTAGTTGTGCCGCAGCTTTTTTGCAAAGGTTTGATATATGTGGGTCAAAATTCAGTTTGTAATCTAGTGTTACACCTAAGAGTTTAACAGTGTCTTCAGATTTGACATTAGCATATCGCAGATGGCTTTTGACAAGGGCACAGTACACATAGTCAAGCTGGGATTGCGAAATAAGATTTTCCAGTTTTTCTAGTGACTTGAGTCCGCCACTGACATTTCCTTTCACTTTGCTGAATTGGTCATCCCAGTTTAGCCCTTCGTCCACGATAACCCCTAATGATTTAGTCTTCGCGACACGCTTTATTTCTGAATCATTAAGATTCAGTGGTTCCGAGATTTCAACTTGATTTATCCTCCGTGGATGGCCGATAATCATGTATTCAGTTTTTTGAGGGTTTGCGCTTAGCTTATTTACCTGCATCCATCCCGAGATGTTTCTTAATTCTTTGTGGGCATTTGTAATTACATCCTCAATGTTGTTAGATGTTAATGTAACATGCGTGATAAGTAAGGTGAGGGTATTGGGTTTCTTTGTCTTTTCGCTTGGGTGGCATGTTTTTATCTGCAAATCAACAGAAATCAATTCGTGAAATTAAGATAACCATCTACCAGCTCCCTTTTCTATCTTCGAAACAGTTCCATGCCAAACCATCCAAATTTTCTCTAAGTGCTGGACTTTTTTTATTTATTTTTTTATATTCCATCAAACATTTACAAGACAAATTACTAATTACGCTACCTACAAATTACTCTACGAAACACTACAAGGACGATACCACAAGGAGCAATATATTGTGACTACCCCGCGGTCATTACATAGAAAGAAACAAAAACTACCGGGTGAATCAGGACAAATGTACCACCCGCCCGCAAGCAGCATCCAAAGAGCCACCCAACCGATTCGCAAGATAGATATAAAACAAACAAGCAAGCAAAACAAAGAAAACAATAATTCAGTCGATGTGTCAAAGAGGCTTTGACAGAATTCAGTCCAGGCCTAAGTCAAGGGCTGAAGTTAGAGTTTTGGACGAATCGGTTGTGCGGCCCTCGCGTCACGACTCCCCGAACAAATGATACACCCCCGACCCACCCATTACGTAAAACTACACGTAATTACTACTATAGAAATAAATTAACGAAACGGGACTTTATGACAGGAGACTTTACGAAAACGGACTTCGTGGTTAAGTGAGGTAGAACTAGATTTGAATTGGTCCTAATCGAATCGACCAGTTTTTTGGATGAATTGTAGAGTCAACTCGAGTATATTTCTGTTAAGGTCATTCAAAAAGTCTTTATCACCATATAAGCTTCAAAGTTGTTAATTAACAATTTGCCTCTGAAAAATTTAAGTTTTTAGGAGAAGAACCAAAATCAACAAATTTCCATTGTTTTTGCGTTGCCTAGCAACAGGTCACGTGGCTAATTAGCATATAATGCTATTTTTAGAATCACAATTGCTTGGTAATTATGTGTACCAATTTGCGTTGCCGTAGACATCAGAGTTGCTGAGAAAATCCGGGGGGCCTTTTTTGCCCCCCCCATGAAAAAGTTGTACTTGATTTACCCATGTAGAATAGGGTTTAAGGTTAGACCACGTGCCTATTCTTAGCATTTGATTGGCTGATTTGATATAAGTTCGACTTTTCGAAGCGAAGCGATGTTCGAAGCGACGTTCGACTTTTCTTATCGAAGTTCGAAGGATAGAAGACGTTCGATTTTTCTTCAGATTTTAGTCTTTAGATTTTAGACTTCAGATTTTAGGGATACCATCAATCCAATGTGCCCTACGAACGACGGTATTGAGAATACGGAGCACTTTTTGTTGCTCTGCCCTTCCTTTGATGTTCAGTGCCGAAATTAGACTGACGACGTGATTCCTTGTATTCGTTCAATGCTTTCAATCTGACGTTTTTATTTTCTCTCGTACAAGGACTCACGACCAAACAGATTCTAAACAGAGACTACGTTCACACGATGCCGGCACATTTTGAAAACGGTGAAAAATGTGACGGTAGCAAAATTTTAGCTAGCGTTCACACGAATCCGAAAACGGCAGATTATGTGACGGCAACAAACTCCAAACAAACTCTTTGCGAGCTCCGCGAGAGCGAGGCTGGATTTTCGCGCCAAAGCCAAATAAATTTTTATGGCGCAATCAGCTGTTGGCCTACTCATTGATTTGCATCTCGCGCTACTGGCTGACAGCTAACAAGTTTCAACATGCCCCCGAAGAAGAAGAGTAAATGCGATGACGGCAAGACAGCCTATTTCAATTGGTCTGATGATAAGATACAGCTGCTACTGGAGGTCATTTACCACTTCAAATCCGACCAGGAAGGCAAAGGCATTGACTGGGAATCAGTAAAATCAACATACATAGACATAAGGGAAATATTTGTGGAAAGATATCCAGTCTCTAATAATAATGGTGAATTTGATCATAAAGAACCAGAGTCGGAATTTACCAGGGAAAGGGTGATTTCAAAAGTAAAATCACTCAGGACAAAGTACAGTAACTGCTCTTGATTCAGGAAGACGAAGTGGAGGGGGCCTTGTAGTTGCACAGTTTTATGATGTATGCAGTAAAATTTGGGCAGGAAGTCCAGCTGCTGAGACTATGACTGATGGCATAGAGACAAGTGAATTTTGGAGCAAACGAAAATCAAGGAGGCATGGAGCCATTGAAAGAAACAGAGAATAGGGAGCTGAACAGGGGAGAAGCTTGCAAAAATGAAGTGAAAAAAGGTAAAGAAAATTTTGCTACTAATGGAACTCCCAGACGTCATCTGATAGAGCATCTAAAAGAAAAAAGAAATTCCAAGCTTACAAAATCCATATCAAATGAGAAACAATTCCTTGAAATTGCAAAGGAGGAAAATGCAATGCGGAAAGAACTGATGACAGAAATAAAGCATATGAATAAGGAGCATAATTCTCAAATGTCAGTTTTAACAAATACATTGGTTAATCTCACTAATGCTCTCACATCAGCCCTAAATCAGCAAAATCAACAGGTAACGGTACCATCACACACACAGCAAATGCACTTCTCCCATGCATTTCAAAATTCTCATTCAAGAGCCCAACATCAAGCAAGTTTTCCTCAGCAGATGAGCTTTGCACAAAGAGAACAATCAAATGAGGATGAAGGAAACATGTACGATGACCTCTTTTAGCTTTTATATAAGCATTACTGTTAATTGAATTCCCACAACTTACAGTTGATTTTATTTGAAAAAAACAATTTCTGATGTTCAAAGTATACAACTAATTCATAACAATTCAAACAGAGTTAAATTGAATGACCTAATATCATAGGTCTATAAATAGCCTATTATATTCTTATTGTGTGGCCAAACAAAGCAAGGCCAAAGAGAAAATACTGTATGGCAGTTGTAAATTTGTCCGTCTCCTATTTATAGACCACACCATTAAGACCTGGTCATTCACTTTAATGTAAACCGAATGTTACACACAATCAAAGATTTATTGTAAAATTCTTGCATCACACAAACGTTCTTAAAAGAACCTCTGTATGAGAAATGAAACTCCCAGATTAAATAAGAAAACGTGAGGGTGGAGTGGGGCAAAATGGGTCACTTAATTTGGTTGCTTCTAAAATTGAGGCAAAGAGTCATTGTTGTGAAAAATTGTAGCTTTTCAATGGCTAAGATCGTTTTGCTTTCCAATAGAAGCTGATTTTCTTCAACAAAAGCAAAGTAACAGTGAATCCATGAATTTGTCAATGGCCGCATTTTGTTCCATCATTACCCATTTTGTTCAACCTTGCCCTACTAGAAAGTTTAACAATTCCTAGTGACACAGGTGATACCCCTGCAGATTTCAAGCTGAACATGAGGCTCTTATAAGAAACTTCTAAGAAAGTTTTTAGGACTCAAATAAGAAATGTTTTAATGAACCCTCATTGCTGGGTCAAATGCTTCCAGATTCTTGCAGTCAACTATTTGTATAACATTATATTGTGTTTAATCAAAGTACTTCACGAAGGTTCTTCTAATTTGTTTTGCTTGTTCTTCAATGGTACTGTTGCTGTTTCTTTGTAGCAAAGTTAGAGGTTGGTGTTCTTTGTCTTGGCTATTTGCCATCTGGACCTGTTTCTCAGAGACTGATTCTCTGTTCAATTCACAAATGTTGTGAAGCACAAAGCACGAATGAATTACCTTTGGCAAATCAGATAAATTAACATCCATGGGTCTCCTCAAAGCACCAAATCTTCCTTTCAAACGTCCAAAGGCACATTCTATTGGCATACGTGCAGAGGAAAGTCTATAACTGAAAAACTGTTCAGATTGAGTTGAACCACCAGAGGGAAATTCTTTCATGACATAGGGTAGAAGAGGATAGGCAGGATCACCTATGATACATACAGGAACAGCAGGCTCACTTTCAACTATCACTTTTGGGAGCTGTTGTATTTTCCCAGTTTTTAAATAAGTATTGAGGTTTGAATTTGTAAACATCCTGGCATCATGGACTGATCCAGGCCATTTTATGACGACATCTGTGAAACAATACTTATAATCACAAAGAGCCTGTACGTTTATGGAGTATCTTCCCTTCCTGTTTAAATAATCTGTATGATTATCTCGTGGCTGCTTAATATCTATGTGCGTACCATCTATAGCTCCTAGACACTGAGGAAAGCCATGGTGGTTGAAATACATTGATGTACATTCATCAACTTCATCACGAGAAAAAGGGAGTTTGATATATTTGGGACCAAGTATAGTGGATATTGCAGTTGTCACTCTTCGTATTATCATGGACACCGTACTTCTCCCAACGCCAAAAGTATTTGCAGTTTTTCTGTACCTGCCTTCGTCAGCTAAATAGTAAAGAGTCATTGCAACCTGCGTTTCGACATCAATGGCTCTTCTCATGTTGGTATCTTCTCTCTGAAGTTCTTGTCTTAGTTCATCGCAAATACTCATAAATGTTTCTTTACACATCCTGAAGTTTTCCCTCCATTCTTCGTTAGCACAAACACCATTCCTGACATTTTGCCACCACTGCGATGTTCTTCCTGGACGAAGCCAGTACCTTCGCTGTTGTCTCGATTTAATCTTACGATTCTGAAGACCTTGGAAGCGATTCATTAATAATACAGTAATTTCTTGCAGCCTTCTTGAGTATGAAGAAATGTGATTAAGTAATAACGTGATATTGGCAAGTATAGTAACTGCAAAGTTAAACATATGCGATAGTAATATTTTGTTGTGAGCAGCCATTTTAAATATCACGTATACAATCCACAATCGGTGATTCAACTTTGCCGCGCTTTTGGGAAATAATCAGCCTCGTTTCGAAAGCGTCGAAAAATGTTCCGTTTTCATCGTTTTCGAGTGTTCACACGATGCCGTTTTCAAAATGTGCCGGTTAGAGTTCCGTTTTCAAAATCTACCGTTTTCAAAATCTGCCGGCAAAAAATGTGCCGTTTTCGTGTGAACGGGAGGCCTATCCGTCACATTTTTCACCGTTTTCAAAATGTGCCGGCATCGTGTGAACGTAGTCTCTGTTTAGAATCTGTTTGGTCGTGAGTCCTTGTACGAGAGAAAATAAAAACATCAGATTGAAAGCATTGAACGAATACAAGGAATCACGTCGTCAGTCTAATTTCGGCACTGAACATCAAAGGAAGGGCAGAGCAACAAAAAGTGCTCCGTATTCTCAATACCGTCGTTCGTAGGGCACATTGGATTGATGGTATCCCTAAAATTATGCTGAAATTTATGAAAGTTTAATTTGCTAAGACCAACCCTAAGTTGCGTAAGGTAAGATAATCCTATTGGTTCATGAATCCCAAAGACAGATTTTTCAGGGAGGCGGACTACGGATAGCAGTTTTTTCTTAAAAATAGTAATGGATGTTGCAAGTCTAATCTCGGAACCTAGTTCACTCCATTCAGACAGGCAATTGGGATAGAAGCTGGATTGAAATCTGTCTGTCCTTGCCCCTATTCGCCCAATGACATGCTGTCTGCGAAGAGAGTATTGCGACTGCTGAAGTTGTGGGATTGGATCCATTGTATATACAGGGGTCAGGTTATTTAAAAGTTTGTAAAACAAGGTGATACGTCTACTCCATCTTCGGGAACATAGTGACTCCCAACCAAGCTCTGCGTACAGCTTCTCTCGCGGTGTTCCCTTCCACGTTCCTGTTACAGCTAGAGCACAGAATACTGAACGGACTCTAACTTTTCCATTAAATTTGGTAAGATGGTATTACCGCTGAATTCACATACTTTAGCCGGAATATGGTAGATAACACCACCGTAGTCGATAGTGGGTCGCACATAGAGCTTATGTAATTCGTTAAGGGTATGTCTGGGCAGGTACTTAGAGAGATATTTCAGCAGACCAATTTCCTTTCTTATTTTTGAGATAACTNTACAAAGCAACTGGAGTTTTAATGACAATCTACAAAGAAGAGCCTAACCTCAAATTTCAGGCTGAATTTGTTCTTATATGATGGGGGTCTAATTTCAAAATGTCAGCCTGAAGGTTCTTAAGCCTCTTGTTTCTTATACGCTGGTTTTTACTCTAGTAGAATACAATATGTTCGGTAAACGACCGGGTGCGCCAAAAAGAACCACCCACCCCCGACCGGCCACAACAAATTGCACACCGGACCGACCCCAAAGACCCAGCCAAGACCCCGAATCGATTGCCAACACCACTAGCATCTAACTCAGGATCCCAGCCAAAGACCATGCCACTAGTCCAGCGCCACATACCCATCGCGGCCCGCCAAAAGCAGATAGCCCCCTCCGGCACACCTGGGTATCCTAAACTCATCCATCAAAACTCCTATATGTAACTAAATTATGGTCTACAGTTCAAAAGTGTTTCTCTGTTCATTCCTCTTATACTTATTTTGAACTGGTTGATTGTTGGCACCTTCTAATTGTTCTCTCTAGTTTACTCCACAGATATGGGCCAAAGTACCTCATTGAATGTTTTCCATTTTTTACTGTACGAAATTTCGGAATGATGAAATTGCTGTTTCTTAATTCGTACGTGGTTTCCTTGATTGTAAACATTTCTTTTATATACTGTGGAGCAAAGCCGTTTTTAACTTTATACATTAGTATGGCAATGTCCTGTAGTCGTCTGTTCTGAAGAGATGGCAGTTTCGCTCTGATTAAAAGTTGTGCATATGGCGTGGATTTATCTCAATAAACTACTATTTGGGCTTAGGGTTAGGGTTAGGGTTAGGGTTAGGGTTAGGGTTAGGGTTAGGGTTAGGGTT
>REGM01000514.1:0-13774 GCA_004194415.1 Aurelia aurita | reverse complement strand
TTAGGGTTAGGTTGGAGTTCAAACCCACTTCAAGACTTTGCAATTGGTCTGACTTAATTGGTGCTTGACGCAAATGCACACGAAGACATTTTCATGATCGGTAATGTAATCAAATTTTGATAATTTTTCAAAAGATGAAAGTTTGTTTGACTCACCCGGTCTGGCAACATCTAACACGATATTCCATATTTGATATTCGATGCATGCTGCAGAAACCTTTAAATTAATCTTCTTTGTTTTTTAGGTCAAATTACAAACTTGTTGGCTTTGAAGCAGAAGTGCGAAGGTAGGGAAGAATTGACTATATTCGGATGATTTTTGTCATTCATTTTGGATATGATATTCCACACCCGAGTGCATTTCTCTTTGTAATTCCACGAATTAAACGTCAAGACAATTTCTAGAAAATTCTTTTAGCTGAGATGTTTTACGAAATATTATCGGACACCTGAAATCTGCCAGTTCACAAGCTCTCCATGCGATGAATTGAGCCACGCTAAATTTGCTTGGTATTTTGCAACAAGCTCCAAAAATAGTAGAGAAGTTATGCCATTGTTCGGCCGAGTGTAATTTGTGACATCGGCCAAGAAAATAAATAAACTTTAGTCTGACTACTAGTTATATTTATGCTTTTATTGCTGAATAGCGAAGCCATTCTCAATCTTTGCTAAAGTGTCCGACAATTAAATCCATTAGAACAGCCAAAGTTTAGCTCTTTTGTTTAGGATCTTTCCTGTAGTGTAATCTTTCCATGTCAGTTTATTTGCTTCATTACATATTTCATTGTCGCTAATATTTTAGTTTTTGCTTGTCATTTTTAGCATTGGATTGAAAGGTATGAAAATTGTAAAAGATCAAGATTGCAAACTGACAGAAGACAAACCCATTGCGCAGCAGATTGTTGAAAAAGGTAAGTTACTTTAATAAAGACTATTTTGGCAATTAAAAAAAGACTGGGAGAGTCGTTTGGTCTGGTAAATGGCAGATACAGATCCAGTAAATGGCTGCCAAGGAACTTTTACATTTAACAAATTTCTCTCGTCGGTCTTGTTTGCTTTAATGTTGTGGTTAAAATGAAGAACTAATTGCCAAAAATGAAGCCTAAAAGATGTCCTTTGACTCATATGAGCCTCGTAACAACAGGGTGACTTTATCCAAAATCATGGCATCATCAAACTGCTTTGGTGTGAAGGTAGTTGGCATGTCTTTGTCTGTTTACCAAGCTAAACGAAGCAAGATATAGACAAATAGTTTGATGAGGTTTGAGTTTCTTTTCTAAGAGTTCATTTTCTATGAGCGTTATTCTTTTATTCCCCAAAGAAGAAAAGATACCAAATTAAAATTATGGTTAGATACAGTTTTGACTGGCGAATAGCTTGAAGAAGTCGTGTTTCGAAGTTATTTTCATTGAGAATTGTAGTTTGAAATAGATTGGAAACTTTGAAGGATGGGCAAGGACCATGTTGACAAAGCCTAGTAGGAACTGGACAGAATTCTGAGGATAACGTGTGGGTTCTTCTTTTGCAGAATGCTTTTTATATTATAACTCACTTCAACCCAAGATTTGTTTTGGTTTTGCTTGTTGTTTGTTGATAATGCAGGACAATAAAAGGCACCATCTGCTGATATGGGCCTGCTTAATTCCTTACTTACAATCAAGATAAAGAATAAGGAAAAAATGTGTAATCGCTTCAGTTTAAATACCCATGCAGTGAAAACCTGGACCCCAATACCAAGACCAACCCGGAAACCACCCCCGAAATAGGCAGCGGCAGCGCCCAAATCTCCCAATATCTCTCACCACGGCAAACGACACCGAAGAAGCCCAGACACCACCGCAACCCCCACCGAAAGCAATCCCCAACCAGGCAACAGCACCGTGGCCCAAATTCACGCCACACAAGCACTCCAAGGGGTCATTTCACACGAAGTCAACATTATCGACAAAAGCATGTTTTTGAGAGACTTAGATGAAACTTGGAGCTCCAAGCCCCAACATTATTCGAGATTATATTTACCTCAGTGATATGTGGACTCCATATAAAACGGCCATGATGTTTACTAACTTATAATCGTCTGGTGTTGGTTATGAAAGAAATCGTTGCTTCTAATTCTATCCTATTTTCAATCACATTCAAGTCAGAATTACCAAACAAAAGTATCGAACAAAGAACATCTGAATCAAGACTTGATATATTTAATCCAGGTATTTTAGCAAGCTGATCAAAGAGATCCTTTCGCTCATTTGCAAACAATGGGCAGTGCAAGAGAAAATGCTCGTTATCTTCTTTCCCTTTACCACAGTTGCACATGGGACTCAGGCAGTCAAAGTTATGCCGAAATCTATGCTCATTCAATGCACTAAACCTTAAGCGCAGTTTTGTTAGTTTCCTTACACCTACAATGTCATGTACATTATAAGTCAATTTCTTTGGGCGTCTAATAATGGCAAGAAGTCTACGTTTGAACTCCGAAATCGAATTTGCACTTGTTATCTCATACCAAGCAAGTTCCATTCAGAAACTATGTTTGGAAAGTACGTGTTAGCAAAACGAGTTGTCCGTCCAGAATTTTGTTCATAAGTGCGCGAAGACCTAAGACCATATGTTACCGCTCGCTCAGAAGGAATTAGTTCAAACAAATACGCTGGAGATTCTGATTTTCTCAAATTGAAGAAGTGGCATAAGCGTCTGTACCATCTCCTCTGATAGAGACTCTCCCAGCCGAGCTCCTCATAAAGCCTCTGCCTGCTTGTACCCCTCCACGCGCCTGTTACTGCCAAAGCTGCCTGGTATTGGGTCTGATCCAACCATTTAGTTATATTCGACATCTGATAGTACAAAAGCCTCGTGGAACCTTACTTTANGACTTGATATATTTAATCCAGGTATTTTAGCAAGCTGATCAAAGAGATCCTTTCGCTCATTTGCAAACAATGGGCAGTGCAAGAGAAAATGCTCGTTATCTTCTTTCCCTTTACCACAGTTGCACATGGGACTCAGGCAGTCAAAGTTATGCCGAAATCTATGCTCATTCAATGCACTAAACCTTAAGCGCAGTTTTGTTAGTTTCCTTACACCTACAATGTCATGTACATTATAAGTCAATTTCTTTGGGCGTCTAATAATGGCAAGAAGTCTACGTTTGAACTCCGAAATCGAATTTGCACTTGTTATCTCATACCAAGCAAGTTCCATTCAGAAACTATGTTTGGAAAGTACGTGTTAGCAAAACGAGTTGTCCGTCCAGAATTTTGTTCATAAGTGCGCGAAGACCTAAGACCATATGTTACCGCTCGCTCAGAAGGAATTAGTTCAAACAAATACGCTGGAGATTCTGATTTTCTCAAATTGAAGAAGTGGCATAAGCGTCTGTACCATCTCCTCTGATAGAGACTCTCCCAGCCGAGCTCCTCATAAAGCCTCTGCCTGCTTGTACCCCTCCACGCGCCTGTTACTGCCAAAGCTGCCTGGTATTGGGTCTGATCCAACCATTTAGTTATATTCGACATCTGATAGTACAAAAGCCTCGTGGAACCTTACTTTAGATATTGCTGCCCTGTTTGGGGGAATGTTGGTGAGACCTCTCTTAATAAACTCCAAAAGCTACAAAATCGTGCTGCCAGATTAGTTACCGGCAGTCGATATGACCAGTCAGCCTTGCCACTCTTTCGTGCCTAGGATGGCCCACGGTTAGGGAATTGATTGATCTTGAGACACTAACAATGGTTTTCAAATCCCTAAACGGCGATGCGCCGTCCTATATGAGCGACATGTTCAATAGAGTGAACGAAACAACCTCTCGCGTACTGAGGAATTCTAATATAAACCTTAGGACTCCAATGTTAAGGACATCAGCTGGTCAAAGATGTTTTTCATTCAGAGGGGCCAGTCTCTGGAATGGGTTAAATGATGAATTAAAAGGAGCACCTACTCTAAAGAAATTCCGGGAAGGGTTGATGAAATCCCACAAAGCATAAGTAAAGATGCTTTATGCAATGAACTCTTTTAATTTTAATTTTATTGATATTATTTTAATTAGATTGTAATACCTTAGTTTAGTTTTAGTATTTTTATTGCATGGCCCCCTGTAAATCAGTTTTTCTCTAACTGAGGGGCTACCATGCCTAAAAAATTGAAAATGAAATGAAAAATGAAATAGTTTTAACGTTCATTGGAAGTACATTCCATATGATTGCTGCTCTGTGTTTAATGCTTGATCTTCCTATTTCTGTTTTTGGTCTTGAAACTAGCAATTGTTCCATATCCCTCATGCCTCTTGATGATCTTTGTCGTTGTATTAATTCATTTATAATGTTAGGACCTCTGTTATTATAGATTTGATGTGTTAGGCATGTAACTCTCCTTCTGTATATATACTCGATGGATTTCCAATTTATATACTCCAGGACTTTATGTTCAGGAGTGTTTTTTGGTAATTTATGAATGATCTTCGCGGCTCTTCTGTGTACTTTTTCTAAAGCCTCTAATGAGGCACCAGATCCCCAAACCGCGATTCCATATGTTGAGCCAGGCAAAATTCCTTGGAAATATATCTTTTCCAAAGTCTGTGGTGAAATTTGCCATGGCTTTGGTGGAAAATACTGCATGGGCAAGTTTATTAGCAAAATAAGAACTAAAAATGTCAACTTGCCTGCAAAAGGGAATTTCTTAATTGCTAAAATTTTCCAAACTCTTCCTGTTTTCCAAATTTTCCTTTATCCTCCGAGGTTTATTTTCACGTCAACATTTCCAAACATAACGTACGCGTAAAATGACTAAATTCAACCATTTATCCATCAATGGAACAAAAGTATTTCCCAACAATTTTGAATTCGTATCTTTCCAGTTGTAGGTATTGTATTAATCGTTACTGCGGAGAGAAATTATCGTCCAGTCAGTGTACTTAACACTTTTTCTAAAATCCTTGAAAAAATTCTAAAGGAACAGCTCGCCCCTTTCCTTGATCTTTCGATCTTTATCGCAGCCTATAGAAGGGCCTACAGTACTCAGCACGTTTTAATCAGACTTGTAGAAGAGTGGAAATCTAAGCTTGATAATAATCTTCTTGTAGGATCTGTTTTGATGGATCTCTCGAAAGCTTTTGATTCCATCCCACATGATTTGATAATAGCCAAACTCCATGAATATGGCTTTGATGAAAATGCATTAGTTCTAGTCTATTCCTACCTGAAAAAACGGAAGCAGAGTGTGCGGATCAATAATGTGTACAGTTCTTTTCAAGATATTGTATCAGGAGTACCCCAAGGATCAGTTTTAGGTCCTGTTCTTTTCAATTCCTATATAAATGATCTTTTCTTTTTCATAAAGCAAGCGACTATGTACAATTATGCTGATGATAATACGTTAGCTTACTTTTCCAAGTCCCTGCCAGATCTTGTCAGGGTTTTTGCTCTTTTCAAGATATTGTATCAGGAGTACCCCAAGGATCAGTTTTAGGTCCTGTTCTTTTCAATTTCTATGTAAATGATCTTTTCTTTTTCATAAAGCAAGCGACTATGTACAATTATGCTGATGATAATACGTTGGCTTACTTTTCCAAGTCCCTGCCAGATCTTGTCAGGGTTTTGGAAAAGGAAGCAGGTAACGCTCTATCTTGGCTCGAACAAAATGAAATGATTGCGAACCCTGACAAATTCCATGCACTTTTTGTTAAAAAAGACCAGACAAACACTTGTGGCATAAATCTTGATCTCCAGGGACATTCTATCAAATCTGAAGAAACTGTTAAACTTTTAGGCGTAACACTAGATTACAAATTGAACTTTGACCCACATATATCAAACCTTTGCAAAAAAGCTGTGGCACAACTAAACGTTCTTAAACGACTTAAGTCATTTATTGGCTTTGCCGAGAAAGAAGTTTTTGGTTCAAAGCTTTGTGTATTCAAATTTTAACTACTGTCCTTTAGTTTGGTACTTTTCATCTTCAAAATCAGTCCAGAAAATCGAAAGAATACAGGAACGCGCTCTAAGATTTCTGCACAATGATCATAAAAGCTCCTATAAGGATCTTCTTCTTCGGTCAAAAAGATGTACAATGCAAGTTGCTCGTCAGAGAACCCTCTGTATCGAAATCTTTAAGACAATAAAAAACCTGAATCCATCTTTTATGCATAGCATTTTTAGCTTAAGGACTTCAAAGCATCCATCTCAGAATACGAATAACTTAAATCATTTTCGGCCAAATCAGGTAGCTTTTGGCTCTAAGAGTCTTAAGGCCATGGGAACTCAGATCTCGAATTGTTTACCAAATGAACTAAAATCAGCTGAAAATCTAAACAGTTTCAAAAGCATGATAAAACAATGGGATGGCCCTACCTGTAAATGCAACGCTTGTAAATGTAATGATATCATGTAGATTTTTGTCTATTTATGTCCATGTAGTTTACAATATTTAGCTTATGTATTGATGTATTAATAGACTTTGTTATTTATTTATTTATTAGCAGATTCGATTTAGATTAGTTGTATGTATATATATATATATATATGTATAGCTAGAAAGTCAATCGAATTAAAATAAGATGACAAACAAAAAAACATACATCATTAGGGGCCACACACAAATTGATTCTCTCATGAAAACATCAAGTGGACGTTTTCAAAATACCCAACATTCTCCATGCAATCTTTTTAAACAGTAGGTCCTGGTATTTTTTCATCGTCTCCATCTATGCACTGCTCCACTCTGTGCAAGAAAGGAAACGCCAGTCCGGCAGAAGTAATTCTTGCTCCTAGGGGCCGTCCAAAAAGCCTTTTCATTATGGATAGCGGAATGTGGCCACTAGCTTCTGATACCCCCTCCGCTTAACAGACATCTAAAATTTTATGTCTTTCCCCCTCTGTTTGATGTGATCCAGTGTTGAAAGTTTACAAAATATAATTGAAAAAATCGTTAGGTAGCATTCTGTCATGCTTAACAGATTATTGATAGACCCCTTCCCCCTCATAATGGCCAAATTCCACTGTCTGGGATAAAATTGATTTTTGGAAGGCCCCTAAGTGGCTCATGCTATTTCATAATTAGTACTGTTTAAGCACAATGCAGCAAGTCCCTGCAATCAAGAAGCTGAACACTTTCAAATTAGGTTGTCCAGTTTCTTATACATTAGAAAATATATTAATTATAATATGCTGGCTGATTTCTTTTATAAACTAAAAGCAATCTAATATGAAAGTAAATCAGCTCTGTTTACAATGTTGATACGAAAAGAAGCTTTTGTACAGGTGGAAATAGATTCCACAAACCAGACATAGGGTTCTTGCAACATCAGCTATAAATGTTGGGCTTATATTTTTATAATACATCTTCGTATACAAACACAAGAAGTAGAGGGCATTCCAAATCTTGGGCCCCTTGATAGAAATAGCCGTAAAAATGATTCGATTTTGGCACTTGGTACAAGTAGTGGGGGCATGGCCCACTTGAGGGTTTGGTATTAGATCATTTTGGCAGACATTTGTATCATTATAGAGTCCACCCTGTTATTTTTACAGTATTCTTCTTACTGACATTTTGAAAGTAGGGGGCATGTATACCCTCATACCTCCCCATGGTTTTGTCACTGCAGCTAGGTTATGCATGCTTTGAGCTTTTTGGAAATATTCTGAATTATTTTAGGTTGTTATGTCTGCAATGGATGAGTAGATGTTAGCACCAGGGCCGTACACAGCATAAAGGCAGCAGGGGCAGTTGCCCTCTACAAATCCTAAGAAAAGAATAAAATTTGCTGTAATTTTGACCAGATTTGAAGACATTTTCCCCGTACAAATCCCTTTTTGCCCCTCTAAATATTTTGAGCTGTGTACGGCCATGGTTAGCACTTTAAGTTCAAGCTGGTCTCTAACCTTTAAGGGCAGTGTCTTCTTTGGACACTAAATTGATCAAGTTTAATTTAAATTATTTTTTGGGGGAATAAGTTCTTGCCTTTAAACCTTGTTTCTTAGGAGCACACGCCAACATACAAGCTACCCATTTTCTCTTGAGACTACAGTCAAAGGCAAAAAATTATTCATACCTTCCTTCTCTGGCTTCCATGTGGGTCTACCCTCCAAGTCAATTTCTTCACAATTACCAGATCCTGCCCATGCTCCCAGAACAAGCAAAACGCACAGCAAAGGTTTTGCCATGTTTATGTTCTCTATAGACAAAAATAAGCTATTGAATCTCAAAATGAAAGCAAAATTATATTTCAATATGGTCAAAATTTTAGAAACCAAAGAACTAAAGTACAGTTGAATCCGAAATAATGAACGCCAGATCAGTGGTTGATCTAGGGGGCAAGTGGGTGCAATTTTTCCTCCTTCTATAAGACAAGCCTGTTTGATGCCCCTCTTTGGCAAGAAGTATGCCCTTAATCATGACACTAACTACTCTTTTAAACTGCTTCAGATCAATGTATGATTGAAAAACGTATGCAATACAGCAGGGCCGTAGGAAGCAGCTGCAGATTGGGGGGCTTTGTTCTCAAAACAATAAAGAACAATGCATCTAATTTATACTTGTGACGTAGCACCATTGTTTTCAAAATTATGGGGGGGGGGCACAAGCCCCCCTGCCCCCCGCTTCCTACGGGCCTGATACAGGCAGTATTTACTAGAAAAACCAAAATAATATACCGCTTCCCTTTTATTCCATTTTTGGCACCCCCTCTGCGAGTTACCCTCCTTTAACTTTGTGCCAGTCCTGCCTCTGCCCCAGATATGACGAACCTCCTGATATATCGAACTAAATTTCTGGTCCCTTGTCTAACATAATCTTTATGAATTTATAAATCGGTTTAACGGACTCCTGATGTAATAAACTTTTTCTGATGCCCTTTAGAATTCGTTATGCAGGAATTTAACTGTAATAATGCCTACTGAACCCTTTTGTCCTAAATCCTATTTATTTATATTTTAGTTTCACTTGACAATGCATGATATCATGTACAAATTCGTGATAACTCGTCAAGCATTGATGATTCTGAACTTGCCTCATCAAGCCATGGACTTTGGGAACGATAAAGACCATGCGTGCCTCATTTCAACATTAAGGCAAGTATTGTTGGCTACACGTATTTTTTCATTATAAAAAACTGCTTATAAGAAACTCTCAGATTGCCAAAAAGTTAAGAAACTCCAGTACTGGGAAAAAATTTAGTTAAGAAACTATTAATTTTAATCAAGGATATTCCTTAGCTTATTTTTACCTTGTTTTCACTTGTTTCCTGTATCATATTACTCAGAAGGTACTTGAGTAATCTCTAAAACTGGAAAGGCTTAAAAAAAACTTCGCTTTGAAATGTTTAGGAGGGTACAGGAAGTAACCATGACGATTGTTATGGAACCTTTAAGATACTCGTAAGAAACTCCGAGTACTGAAAATCTGATAATTTTAAGAAACTTTCAGTACTGGCTAAAATTCTTAGTTTCTTATAAAAAAATACGTGTATATCAAGTCAAGTCGTGTACAAGTTTGATCACCAAGAGACTTCACCCTAAAGATGTGGATATAGAACACCCCAGTCTAAGTGTCCTGGCACATTCTACCCCGATGATTTCCCCGGTGGGAAAATGAAGCAAAATCTGTCCCCAGACAAGATGTGAATACAAAATGCCTCACAAGTGAAACCTCGCATGCAACTTGAGCTTTAGCTGACCATGTATTGTATGATATAGCGTCTATGAATAAAAAAATTGTGCAGCCCCCACTTCGCAAAAAATTCAGAAATAATCTTCACGCACATACAGTGACAGTTTCTTGCCAAAAATTATGCCGCCCTCGGTACAAAATTGCAGCTCCCTAGTGAAAATTCGACTATTGTTTCGATAACCAGGACCCCTGCGAACATCTGGCATCTCACCAGGGTGCTTAGACAGGGGTGTATACAGGGGCAGCCTCTTATCAACGAACTACCAAGAAGTTACAAACAAGGCCCTTGAATTACAAGACTGTCCCCTTCATTCTAAAGGGTAACCCGCCAGAAAAAATAGCATCCTTAACTGGCAGTATAGCCGCTTAAATAATGATTTGCTTTTGTTATGTTTTGTTCCTACTTTGCAAGTGAAGATAGCTATTGAAGCAGTGTCCTTTTCCTTCCTCTCGATGTGGCCACGCCTCATTATTCCCTTAGATTAGACTAGAATTACAGTGAGTTGTTGACTCTCTGCGGGGGCTTGAACTATCAACCTTGAGATTGGTACCACTGAACCATCCCTGTTTTATTTTTATATCAATGATCAAATGAGATCCAGAATTTATTTATCAGGTAAACAAGGATAATGAATTGGTCCATAGAAGGAGATACTCGGTTGCAGGGCTGTTGCCTGTATCTTACAGAATTACAGATGTCAAAACAAATTAGAGTGAAGAGAGAAGCATACCTGTGTTTCTTCGGCAACAGCCTCTGTGAAATGCTAACTTCATTCATACCATCAACCTCTTTTTACCTATTGCATAGAATATGACTGGTTTTCTTCAAACTGGAACCACTCGATCCTCTCAACATGTTGCCAGTCCTTGGCGCTAACCTGCCGAGTTTGCCTGCATTTCCTCCAAATAAACGTGCTTACTATGTCACTATGAAATTAATTGAGACAGTGACTTTGACGAAAGCCAAAGATGACACCTTATGAAAACTTGAGCCCTCGTTTCTACTGTTCCATTTTCTTTAGCTGTGAACAGGCCAAAATAAAAAAGAAATAAGAAGGGGAAGGCGAGAAAGAAAAGGAACTTTCTATTTTTTATCATTTCGATTTTTAATTTCGAGCTTGACTTCTGGCTGCCTTTTCTTCGAAAAAACGAGAGAAATCACTCCGTTTATGTTTGTTGTTTCCACTGCCATGATAAAAAAAACGCTCGAAAACAATGCTTTTCAATATTACTGTTTAATGTGGAGATTTTTAAAAATCCATTTCTTTAATTTCGAATGGAAACACCAAAACCGAACAAGAAGGGAGGTTTTCGAAAGCTCAGCAACAAGAAATGCCTTTTCCAAAAAAGTTCCCGTCATTTTGACGAGCGTATCAATGAAAAAATCTATATTTTTCGCATGGTTCTCATGTCGTCTTTTTTGTGTGAAGAAAATCGGACACAAACAAAAATGGAGCAATGGAAACGGGGCTGGAGGGATTCAATTTTCAACTGCAGACGTCTTATTAACCTAAATCAGAGCAGACGTCTTATTAACCTAAATTAGCTTGCACCACTTGCACAAACTTAAAACTCTTTGTTCTTAAAGTAATCGGTTTCTTTTTGCTTTTAAATTTATGTAAATATATCAAAATTATGTCACTTGTTACTTGTTACTTTTTAGACAAATTTGCAAAACTCTTTTCAAAAACTACAAGTATTTTTTTTATTAGAAACTAAGAATTTGACCCAGTACTGAAAGTTTCTTAAAATTATCAGATTTTCAGTACTCAGAGTTTCTTACGAGTTTCTTACATCTTCCATAACAATCTTCATGTTTACTTCCTGTAACCTCGTGAACATTTCAAACAAAGTTTTTGAAGCCTTTTGAGTGCTTAGACATCACTGAAGTACCTTCCGAGTAATATGATACAGGAAACAAGTGAAACTAAAGTAAAATTATGCTGAGGATTTCCTTTATCAAAATAAATAGTTTTTTAAGTTATATTTTCCCAGTACTGGAGGGCCCTGGAGTTTCTTAACTTTTTGGCAATCTGAGAGTTGAGTTTCTTATAAGCAGTTTCTTATAAAAAAATACGTGTACAGCATTTGTTGAACAAAGCCTTATCGCTTTTTATTTCGAATTTACATAAAAGTAAGAGTACAGAAATTTGGATTAGATATAAATCATTTTGAATTTCAACGAATTTGATCGCATGAGACGAAATTAGATTTCCAAACATACCTTGACGACGAAAAATTAACAAGCAAAGTCATAACAAATTACGTAATGGCTGAGAAAGTACAAAAATTCAGGTCAATCCAGATTTGTTTTGATTCAAAATAAGTTAGGTTATATTAGGTTATATCATATAACCTAACTTATTTCGAATCAAAACAAATTTGATAGCACGAGACGACATCAGGTTATCACAGATGCTCTTGCGAAGCAGCTTTTTGATAATCTTTTTGAAGTAAGAAAAATGTTTTCCTTGTTGGAATTTTATAAATTTCATGGAATCATGCAGGTCTCGTATAGCAGGAGCTTGAACCATGATGATGTACCTTGACCATTTGCTAATGCAGAGCTGACAAATCGACAGCCCACTTGCCTTATAGACCCCGTTTACACGGGATCGGATCCGTACGGATCCGATCCCAAACTGGCTCGTTTAATTGTTGCGTTTACACGGGACCTCACGGATCCGATCCCATTTGGATCTGCTATCCGTACCCAAATGGGATCGCTTTCGAAAGTGATCCCGTTTACACGAGACCTTTTGGGATCGGATCCAAAAAGGTCTCGTGGCCTCGTGTAAACGGCTGGGATCGGATCCAAACTGGTACCGATAGGAATCGAGGCTGAATAAAATTGATTTCGAGGTGCTTTCAACATGGCAGGGGACAGAAAGTCTTAAAATCAATAATAACCTTGAGCAGCGATGCTGTATCTTCGTCTGTCCAGTTGAAAATTTTACTTTTTGGAGTTTTGGCAGCCATGTTTAGCGAGAACAACTTCCAAGTGAATGTGAACAAAAAGGCGCGCCATAAATTGAGCATGGCGCCAACAACAGAAGATGAATGCGCGTGCGCAGTATTGTGGATCCGTTTTGGATCCGATCCCGTGTAAACGCGAACAGTTCTGGATCCGATCCCGTGTAAACGCCCCTCAAAAAAGTGGATCCGATCCCGTGTAAACGGGGTCATAGTGTTGACCCATCTAGAGGCTAGGGACCTGGCTTTTAGCTCCCCTTTCATCATTCCTTTCATCACCCTTTAGGCAGCATACAAAGCTAATGAAGGAAACCAGTCACAAATCATTGTCTTGACTGGTTAAAAGCAATTGCAGAAAAGTTGGGAGGTAGTTTGCAGAAGTCTTGGTTGAAGAAAGAAGGAAAGGTATTTTCAATAGTCATAAATTTTTTACTTTAGTCTTCTAATTCTTATAAATCACTTGACAGACAAGCAGAAGCAAGTTGGGTTAAAATAAAAATTTATTAAAATTAAACCATTTTTAAAACGAGTTAATGGAAACGCCAATATTACCTTGAATCCGTTTTTTATCGGTTTTGATATTTTCCACTATTCGTTTTTGGTCGTTTTTATCCGTGTTTAGTCGTTCCTACTCCTTTTTTTATGCGAAAAAGTCAAATATGTTGTTGTTGTTGTTGATGTTGTTGCTGCAGCTGGGTAAAAGTTACCCCTAGTTGATGTTTTTCTTTTCTTTGTCTTATGTTTGTAGTAGTTACGTGTATTGTCATATACCTCCTATCAGCAGAAAATATAAAGAAAGTGCAAGAAGTTGCTAAATTTACGAGAGACGCTTTCGAGTCTCGAAATAACATCCTTCAGACAGGCCATGACCGCAACAACTAACAACATTCTGCATTCATGCCACTAGCTTAGATTTAGTTATTTTGTTCACTTTTTGTTTTCAGTAGTTTTAACAATGTTCTCTTTCAATCTTTATTGTTCGTTTTGCTGTAATTAATTATTCCATATATGTGTTTATTAGGACGACGCTCCAGTATTGTGTAGCAAGTCTAAGTTTTAAAATGAAATGAATGTCCTTCTTCTCCTTTTTTCTTTCGTTCTTTCGTTTTTTTTATGTTTGTTTCACATTGGATGTAAGGCGTATA
>REGM01000513.1:59781-110682 GCA_004194415.1 Aurelia aurita | reverse complement strand
GCTGTTACAGTAGCTATGATCTTGTAACTTAGTAATTAGATGGACTTTGATGCAAACAATCAAAATCACGTGCTAAAATCAAATTAAGTCTATTGTTCTTGTTGTTATGACAACAAAAAGAGATCAAGTTATGATTATGATGATAATGGGTATCATGATTAAAACAATAAAATAAGGGATTAAATTGTAATTTTTTGTGTCAAATTGAGTTGGATATCATTAAATACATGTATAGGCATAATATGTACCATAGTTGAGATTAATATTTGCAACAATTTCAAAAAAGGTATTCAATTTTTGTCGACCACTCAGTAAAAAATTGGTTACCATGGTTACGGTGCTATATTTAGAATCTTGAAATTTTCATAATTCGAAACAGTATAGTTATAATGTTAAACTTGCGTAATCTTGGGATGCTGCGTTGCATCTGTTAGAAGCAGCAAACAAAAACTTGGTTGGAGGGGTGGAATCCACCCCCCCCCCCCAGGTGAGATAGGGTTAAAAACTTACAAAATTAAGAATACTGTATCTAATAAAAATTAATTACAAGTGATAACATAAGCGTACGAGCCAGGGGGCTGGGAGGGCGGCAGCACCCTCAACCTTAGAAAATTTACAAAAATCAGCCTTTTTCCAGCAAAAATCCGCCGTAAGTCTGGCACAAATTTTCGTAAACAATGACATTTTTATTGGGCAGCACCCCCCCCCTAGATTTTTTCTTCCCCTACGCTTATGAGTGATAAAAACTAACTAAAGTACCGGGTGTCTCAAAAAAAAATACCCCCTTTTAGCTGGAAAAAGGAACAAAACGATTAGATATTGGGACTTTCCGACTCCACAGGTAAATTTTTTAATCTTCAACTTAAATGCACGTACCTTGCCTTTATAAATTGTCCACCAAACACCTGTTATATGAGCTCCCAAAGTCCAATTTTGCGTGCACCTCAAAGCAGAGGTTTTGAGAATGGGCCTAACCATGATTTGATATCATGAGCAATTTACAACGGAATTTTAAACTGTTATTTTTAGTCTTTGCATTTGAAAAGAAGCATAGACGCTTAGCCACCACCCTTATTAAACAAATGGAAGACAAATGTGGCGAGAATAATAAACTCGTGCCACATCTCCAAAATAAGCGTGCATGCGCTCCTTTTCTACGGTGCGTCATAAGGGCCAACTTTTTGCCTGTGCTAAAGTTTTTTTGTATCTCCTTGCTTGCGTAAAAAGATAAATGCTTACGTAAGAGATGAAATGCTTGCGTAAAAAAAGAAATACTTGCGTAAAAGAAGAAATACTTGCGTAAAGGTTGAGATTATCGCGCGATAAATCATAAGTTATCGCGCGATAAATCACAAATTATAGCGCGATAAATTACAAATTATCGCGCGATAAATTACACATTATCGTGCGATAATCTCATCTTTTACGCAAGTATTTCTTTTTTTGCGCAAGCTTTTTATCTTTTACGCAAGCAAGGAGATACAACAAAACTTTTGCACAGGCAAAAAGTTGGCCCTTATGAGGTACCCTACTTTTCCTCTTCTTTGATGCAAATAACTTTTCAGTGGAATGTAAGGAACAGTCTTTTCCTCAAAAGAATAGTTCTTTCAACAACAAATGAAACATCTCTGAGTAGAATTCTTTTCAAAAGTAAAAACTAAAGAAAAAAGGTTCGAAATTCCTTTGAAAAATGCCCAAGAAATCAAATCATGGTTAGGCCCAATATAATCGATTTATTTAAAGTTGACAAGTTACATAGCTACTAAATAACAAAGCTAACTTAAGCCAACAAACTAAATACAATGTTAAATAAATATATATATACAAGTAAAAATAAGTCAATAAAATTACAAAGTTTATATCAAATTACAAAGTTCATATAGAAATAGTGTAACACTATAAAAAGCCGAGCCGAGGAATGTACTGCCTGCAAAGTCTGCAGTCGCAAACTTCATTGTTCCAATATTTGATTTTATTCTTAAATTGTTGCACAGAAATAGAATCCTTAATTTCCTGTGGAAGGGAGTGCCAAATACGCTGCCCTCTGTATCGGATTGTTTCAGTACCATGATTAACTGTATGTACCATGGGAAGCAAGAATGGATTGGTATTTCTCAAATTATATGTGACACTTCTTTGCAGGAAAATTTCGTCCATAAAACTGGGGTTTAAATTGTTAGTAGTTTTGAACATTTCAGTCATTAGCAATTGCACATTTTTCTGATGTACTGTTACAGATCTATCTTTTTCTAATAAGGTTACGAAGCTGGAAGTATAGTCTTTATACGCAATTCGTAAGGCTCTCTCGTGGAGCCTATTGATTTTGTTATTCAACTTTCTGCTATGGAACATCCATACCAAAGGACAGTATTGGAACTGGCTAGTTACGAATGCTCTCATCAAAAGTCTTAATTTATCAGTTCCTAGATATGCGGACATGCGTGACAAGGCAAATAGTTTGCTACCAGCCTTTTTACAAATATTGTTTACATGCTTTTCAAAACTGAGGTTTACATCGATCAAAACCCCTAAAAGTTTCTCCTCTTGTGAATTATTGACGGTACTGTTGCCAATATTTATGCTGACATCTTGATTTGTTCTTTCACCAAAAATCATAAAGTGGCATTTGCCTTCGTTAAGTTTCATATAGTTATTTTCAAACCATTCGATTATAATTTTAGAATCATTTTGTAACCTAGAGATTACATTTTCGAGACGCATATCGCATGTATAAATTGTTGTATCATCGGCATAGTTACATATATCCGTCTCTTGAATTGATAATAGCAGGTCATTGATGTAGATATTGAAAAATAGAGGTCCAAGGACGGATCCTTGGGGAACACCGAACTGAATATGTTTATAGTCACTGAAAGATCCATTGATTTTTACTCTTTGTTGCCGATTTTCCAGATAGCTGTGGACAAGCAATAAAGCATCACGGCTAAAGCCATATGCATGTAACTTAGCAATCAGTAGGTCATGTCGAATGCAGTCGAAGGCCTTTGAAAGGTCCATGAAGATAGCTCTAACTTTCCCACCCTTGTCGAGGCACGTTCTCCATTGTTCTATTGCCCGCATCAATGCATGTTGAGCATTGTAGCCCTTACGAAAATTGTAGCCCTTACTCAAAACCTCTGGTTTCAGGTGCACTCAAAATTGCGATTTTGGGAGCTCGTATCTCCGGTGTTTCGTGGACGATTTATAAATGCAAAGTATGTGCATTTAAGTTGAAGATAACAAAATTTAGTTATGTAGTCGAAAAATCCCGACATTTTATCGTTTTGTTCCTTTTTCCTGTCAAAAGGGGGTACTTTTTTCTGAGACACCCGGTATAATAAAAATTTAAACTGGTGAATGGAACTTAAATTTCAGTAAAATGTTCAAGCAGATGGCTGGAAAAGGTTTTTTAGTTGGAATTTACACATAGTAAGCGAATTTGCTTGCTTTATGTCCAATGGAAGCTGATTCCAAGTTTTTGCCCACGAAATACTGACCCATATCCCTACAAAATTTCATAAAATGTATTCCTGTAATATTAAAAAAATCTAAACAATTTGTAACCCAAAGTATGGTGCCGGTAGTGGTGATGGGGCAGAATTTTATCATAAGAAAAATAAATCAAAAAAAAATTATATTACCTCTTAAGTTTAACGCCATAATACCCTGCATCTAGCCCTCGTATCTTGCATGCCTGTTCTACAGGTTGTCAGAAACCTGTACTCGGGAACTTCGGAACACCGAAACCGATCTATGTGTCCCATTTCTACAAACAACATGTGGCCAAAAATGCTTTCCTTTTAGAGGGGTGAAATTGTGGAATGGCCTGGACGCAAAACCAAAATTATCCAAAACCTTCAAACAATTTAAATCCTGTCTTGAAGACTCTAGAACATGAACGAACCCATGTAGATCCTTGCTACTATTTTGAACTATTTTTACTTTGTATTTAGCTAATTTTATTTAGTGTATTTGTATTGTAAGTTAGGGTTTTATCTTTACTTTTCACAGGGCAGTTTGGAAAACAATGTATTTATTTGNAAAGTTTCATTAAATCTCATATTTTGCTAAAAGAATGGCATTGAATGTTTAAAAACTGTGCCTTTCTACTTTTCTTTCCTGTTTTTCAAAAGAGAAGTTTCGATGAGACTAAATAAGTATTCAATAGATTCATGACAATTTAATACCTTTTATCATCATTTATATACTGTGTTAACTTACATGAACATTTAAAGTGGTAAGCCTTCTGGACGAACTTGTTACACCCTAGTTGTGACAACATGCTCCATGTCCAAATTGAGGAAAGGGACCTAACTTCTTGGAACATCGAAAGAACTCACAGGAAATAGGGCATAAATATGCTTGCCTACAATGAAGTTACCTGACAAAAAATTAGTATTACTTTTAGAAAAAGTTTTGAACAGATTACTCCCTTTTCCCTGATCAATAAAATCGTCTTCATAGCACAAATTTTAGGCTTGTTGCTGCTGTAACTGCTGACGAGGATCAATGTGATTTCGAAAAGGATAGGAAAGAACCTTTAAATGTAGTAGCATCAGTTAAATTAAAATTGGTATGCTGCGCGAAATAAGCCGTTGATAAATTACCCATTTGACAACTAGCCCCCCCCCCTTCTCCTCCATTTGGTGACAATGTCAGATGAACACTCAGATACCTGATCGGGAGAGGCAGACCTAAGTGCGAGTGAAGTGAGCAGAAAATGTTTGGCTTGAAACGCTTTCAGATGCCATCTATCAGTACAAGAATTGTTTATGTACTGTACTGCAGTGCAATTATTTTATTTTCTATTTTTCTTATTTTATCAATATTTATACACGAAAACTCCTTTCAGCTTGGAAAATTAATAAATTATAAACTTATCAACAATACTTGTTTAAGAAAAAATAAATACTATGAATTGCTGCTCTACCAAGGGGTCGTGTTTGGGTCCTGCAAGTTCAAAGGTTCGTAAAATACTCTCTAAAACCTGTTTTAAAACGAGCGATTGATTCCTTCTCTCGAATGTTGTCAGCGATATCATTCCAGTTTTAGACACCAGAGAAGTAGAAACTTCACTTTGCATATTCCAACCTAACTTTGGGAATTTGCAGATCTCCACGATTTCTGGTTCTATACTCTGAAATCTGCGATCTTTCAGTGAACTTATATTATGGCGAAGATTTTCGGGACAGAGGTCATGCAAAATTTTATATGTCATGACTCCTTGGTCAAAGGAGAACAACGACTTTACAGTGAGCCATCTAAGTCCATCTGTCCTTGTACTTGGCATCCTCTATTAGCTTCTTTGCCCTCGTTTGCAATCGTTGCAGTTGGGCTGGTTTGGTGTTGGAAAGAGTACTCCAAACAATGTTGCCATAAATAGCGTCTTGCACGTAAACTGTGCACTTTAAACTTTTAAGATAAACATTTCTTGTACATTGGACTCGTCAAAATTGGATAAGATGATGTTTCTGTGTATATAAATGCTTATATCACTCTCTGGATCGTTTTGCGCTAAGTAATTCCGGAGGATTGAGGTTCTTAAAACAGAGCCGGGCCCTCTGAGTAGCCGGGCCCTCGGTCTGGGTTCGAAGTGCCCGACCGGTCAGTCCGCCCCTGGTGGAGCTTGTTCTCACAAAAATTGATTTAAGCACTCTATCATTGGGGCAAGCTAACAATGATCTATATTTTTTCTTGCTGTGTTTAGTTTAACTATCCAGCTACCAGAAAATCACTAGCAAACTTGCTTTATCAGCAAAGGTGTTATAAAAATGGGATTTTTGTAGGGAGTGGTAGCTTGTGGCAGCTTGCCTCCGCCTAGGGCATGTTGTCACAAGAGAAATAAAAAGTAACAAAAACATCAATTCGGGAGAAAACAATGCTTTAACAGTTTAATTAAATCTTATATTTAGCCAAATAAGGGCATCAAATATCTAAACACTGTGTATGTCTCCTTGNGGGTTCGAAGTGCCCGACCGGTCAGTCCGCCCCTCTGGTGGAGCTTGTTCTCACAAAAATTGATTTAAGCACTCTATCATTGGGGCAAGTTAACAATGATCTATATTTTTTCTTGCTGTGTTTAGTTTAACTATCCAACTACCAGAAAATCACTAGCAAACTTGCTTTATCAGCAAAGGTGTTATAAAAATGGGATTTTTGTAGGGAGTGGTAGCTTGTGGCAGCTTGCCTCCGCCTAGGGCATGTTGTCACAAGAGAAATAAAAAGTAACAAAAACATCAATTCAGGAGAAAACAATGCTTTAACAGTTTAATTAAATCTTATATTTAGCCAAAAAAGGGCATCAAATATCTAAACACTGTGTATGTCTCCTTGTCCTTCCTGTTTTTCAAAAGAAAAGTTTTGAAAACAAGTATTAAACAGATTCACAACAATTATAATTTTTTTATCATACAAACATAACTATGATAGGCAAAAGTAATATTACTTTCAGAAAAAATGTTGAAGAATATTGGCAATATGTTGTGCTATTTTCAGGTGAGGGATCCGATGAACTTGCTGTGTACATTATCTATGCTTATTATTAAGGTTGCTGCTCACCCTTGCTGCAACTATTTCGTGTTTTCCCTCTGTAGGACCGTAACGTGAGAGGATAATGGCAAACCCATACATCATTTGATGGGTAATTTTATTGTGGATATATTTATTCATACATCCAGTTAATTAAAATTCAAAGTAAATCAGTTATCAAAGAAAACATGATTTTAGAGTACATCTCCTTCGGTTGCTATTTAGGACACACTGTAAGAACGCAGAAACGAGCTGAGAGATCACATCCTTGTTCGCGAAACATTTTCTCAAAACTTTGCCTGATGTATGACTATCTAAACAACAGATATCAAAGGGTAAAAATTGGTCCCATCAGAAGTTCTCCACGTAAAATATATGTGGGGGTTCAGCAAGGGTCAGTTTTAGAACCCTTGCTAGTCAACATCTTCATTAATGACTTGTTTCTCGTTAGCCTGAATTCGGAGATTTGCAATTTTGCAGACGATAACACCATTTTCGGGTGTGGAAATAACCTACACGAAAAAGGGACCGCGGAGCATATTTTGGATTGAGGGGGCTAGAAAAAAAATTTCTCGACCACGCCCTCTACTTTGGCTATAAATGCGACCAACGCCCTTTTCTCGTAGCTAGAACTGCCTAAGGAAAGATCTTCATTAGTAGCATATTCAACGACTAAATCACCATAAGATCATCGATAAATAAAATGTACAGTATTGCAATTTTTCATTTGATGGCGAAAAGCTCATGTACCACGGAGCATCTTTTGGATTACGGGCAATACAAGGGCCTGAGAGGAATGCCCCGCTTTATTCTTGTGTGTTTTAAAATTAAAAATTTTGTAATTTCGCGGAATTATTACATTTTAAAACGTACATAATAAGGAAACATGAAGCCTCTCTAATTTCAGAAATAAAGGTTTTCAACATAACAGAACCTAATAATACCAACATTGTTGTCGATAAGTTTGTATTTCGTATCCTACGTTCTCGTTTCTATTAATAAAAATAGTTGCAACTTCCTGAGTGCTTATGTTATGAACCGTAGGTGGTACTTGCTGATATAAACATAATTTCTTAAAAAACTAAAAAGTATTATCCACAAATTATGGGGGGGGGGGCCGACACGAAATAGCGACTGATTTGGAAAATGATCTAAGCAAACTATTGGAATGGTTCATATGTAATGGCATAGTAGTGAACCCCAAAAAATTCCAGTTAATGTTTCTTGGTCTGAAAAGAAAACATGGGCTGCGCTTAAATATTCAGGGCAGTGAAATACTAGGAAAAGAGCATGTTAAACTTCTAGGGATTGAAATTGACAACAAAATAAAGTTTGACAAGCATGTACAAACTTTGTGCCAAAAAGTCAACAAAAAGACCAGTGCTTTTTCTAGGCTAAATATGTACATTTCCAGAGAGCAAGCATTATCAATTTCAATGTGGTGATTCTATCGAAATTCAATTATTGCCCTTTGATATGGATATTCTGCATTAAAGGTGCAAACATGAAAACAGATCGCGCTCATAAACGTGCACCAAAGATCCTCGACAATGACTATGAATCTTCGTTTCAGTCGTTACTCGCTCGCAGTGACAGCTTTACCATCCACGTAAAAAATTTGCAAAAATTGTTGACTGAAATATACATGTCATTGAATAATATGAATCCATCGATTGTATGGGAATTTCATGAGAAGAAATATGTGGCCTATGACCTAAGGAAAAAAAAACTTTGCAAATTTCCAAAGGCAAAGACAACATCTTATGGAATAGAATCTTTATCTTTCAGGGGCAGTTTTCTTTGGAATACCCTTGATGATAGTATAAACAAGAACCGACACTGGCACGTTTTAAAAACAAAACAAAAAATTGGGCCGGAGAACATTATTGCACCTGCAGAATATGCCGATACCGAAACAGGATATGGTACTAGTTTGCATTTAGATTTATAGATTTATAGTTTTGTATTTATGTAGGTTGGTCTAAATTAGTATTTAGATTAACTAAAAGTATTTCTAGTTTGTTTCGTGACTTTTCAAAAACAGCTGACAAGTAACATTTTCTCTGAAACAGTCTGCTCGATTTGAGGAAATAATTTCTTCTCCTAATTCATTGGAAATTCAATGACGTTGATGCATGATTGATACTTCAATATTTCAGCAAACGGAAACAGCAGCGAGTCATGTGACTAATTAATTACTTTTGCTATATTTGAAAAGCATGCTGTCCAAAGAACAACTGGGGGCAAGTTGCATTGCTATAGCTCTTGTAGTCTCGGAAAGCGAATAGCCTGCCCCCCCCCCCTCCCGTAGAGAACAACAAAGAAATAGCCCAATACAGACAGGGTGATTTGTTTAGAGAATCAGTAAGAATTAAAGTCTTCTACAACATGCTACAATAAAAATGTGTATGATTGGCAAAAAAGATATGGATCTGATCTGAATCGGACTGAATAATCATATGAATATACGTTTCGAATGCTTGACTTCGTAAAAATGTGGAATAAATGACGTCATTATCTGAAAGCATGCAAAAGTGCTTGGATGTGAGGGGAGGGCGGTCTAAGGATGTTGAATATGAACACCCGGAACAGGGGGGAGGGGGTACTTTAGACATGCCAGATTTTTAAAACGACCCATTTCTTCTGTTTCTTTGCGATTTTAGATATATGAGTTGGAAAATCATGAAATTCAGAAGCAATTTTTTAGTGATTTAACAGCCTTTAAAATAAAACAACCCATGCCTGTGGATTTGGTACGAAAAACAGACCGATACATAGGGGGAATTTTCAGATGAAAAGTACCCCATTTGGGCAGCACGTCCAGTATTTTGAACAACGAAGTACCCCCCGGATATGAACTTGTATCGCACTATTGCAGATTTCTTATCCCAAACAATCTCTACAATTTATATAATTCAAAAGATGGACCGCTAAGAAGGAAGGAAAATCTCCGTAGCGAAATTTTTAACTAGAATTTATAGTGATTTATGTTGATCATAATACTGAGGTATGTAAAGTTTATACCTTTGTCATTCTTTTGATTCATGAAGCATCACCCTCACTTTCAATGCATACTGAGACGACCTAGCGAGACTTCTCGGGCCCCTGCCCTGGTAGCCTAGGCCCAAGTGTTCTAGACAATGCTTTCTACAGGATCAATTTAATTCAGCGTGGAATACAACTCACTACGGTTTGCATCATGTTCCAAAATTACATTTTGTTCACCTCTGCATATGATGGTGGGACAGCTCAAAAAGCAGAGAATTCTTGTCCTTGCATTCCAAACTGAGTTTGCGCAAATGATGGTGGCGCAGATGCAAAGCCTTGAGATGGAGCAGTATCAGCTTTCATGAACCACCAGCTATGGACATCGATTGGGTAGTCTGGACCATTCTCCTGATGTATCCATTTTGCAGATACGTCTGCAGAGATAATTAAGAACCATCCCATGCTGGCCAGAAGTTTCAGTAGGTACAGCAACAGGACTCGCCCATGTGCTCCATCATGCCCAGTCATGCCATACGTCCATGGGTTTTCATTGAGTTTCATCTCAAAACCTGCACCATAAGACCCTTGATTTGAAATTCCAAATAACCACAGCCTCTTCACCTCTGCCACGATAGCATTAACGACATTTATTGGGGCATTTATGACTCGTATCTTGTCTGTCCAGTTCAAGGAAAGGCAAAATATCGGAACAGACATTGCGGCTGTCCTCTGAAATGTAAAGATACTCTTGTCATTTATTTTCCGGGACAAATCAATGGCAATTTGTGGTCTCCATCCAATACTCCACAAACCTTCAAATATCTTGCATATGAGTAAGCGTGAGTCGACAGCCATTTTTCCATCCGCCCACCAAGGCGTACCAGACAGCTTAAACTCATACGCATTAAAGTTGTGTTTTTCCTCCTGTATCCCTCGGCTCCAGAATTGAGCAATCATATTTTTGACACAATTCGTAGCATCTTGAGGTGTATCAACACATCTCAAGCGATCATTCCTATTCAGACTTATTACAAAGCCAGCCATCCTTGAACCATCTGCAACAACTGCAGGATCGTATCTGAAAAACAGCGTATCCGCCGTGTCTCTCAGATTACTGCTGCCATACAGTACCCATTGCCTCATATCCAGTTCATTGATCAGTGCTTTAATTAACGTTCTTGCCTGAATGTTTTCTGATGCACCTCCTGTAAACTGTCCAAGGGTTACCACGCAACTTTATCTCCAAGGTGTCACCAATTTGTTTGATCTTTTGAATCTCCCGAGGCCAATTCTTTTCCACAGCTCCTTTCAAGAGCTCGTTCATGCTACCTGAAAAATTAATCAGTTGCAGGCTGTCTGTGCTGCTTACTCCAATGCATGCAAAATTGAACTGGGCAGATACCGTCTGTTCCCTGTGGAATACCCAAGTGGTTAAATCATTAGTCATTGCCAGATCACTTGAAACGAGCAGCTTGCAGCCAAAGTTGTATAACTTATAAAGCAACTGGGCAGCAAGTTTCTTTGCTTCAATTGCCTGCTCTGCACTGGAAACATAGTAGAATGGATTACCTTTCAATTTGAATTCATGTGCAGTGCCAAATTTCGTCATCTCCTCTTGTATACCTGAAAAGCAACAAATATCAATCCTTTTACAAATCAAATCAGTATCAAATATAGTGAAGAATAGGAAACAATACTCTTATGTATTTACGTTGCTTCTGTAGGGCTTTCACAATATTAAATGTATGAGATCCAAAGCTCTAGCACTAAAGTCTGTTTCAAAAGTACAGACACTTGACCTAATATTTGTCCTCACTCGCTATTCTGAAGAAAACCTATCAAAAATGAGGTATCCATCGAAAGATCTTGAACAGCAGAGTTTGACTTCTAACAGAAATTTGAATTTTTGTTCAGTAAAAAGGCTTTTGTCCTTTGGGAATTCTTGCAACTATTTTGTTTCAAATTGAAGAGACATCAACTTCATGCCAACTGAAAGCCGAAGTCCTCCTGATTTCAACTCTGATAACATGACCCTCAGGGGAGACACAAATTTGTCCAAGTTATCAATTTTTCACTCTATTCTCATCTGCAGGGAGAATTGAGCTCAATAGTATGCATTGAACAGCCTTACAAATCAATTACTTTAAAACAGAACTTATATTGTACCGGGTGTCTCAGAAAAAAGTACCCCCTTTTGACAGGAGAAAGGAACGAAACTATAAAATGTCGGGATTTTTCGACTGCACAACTAAATTTGGCTATCTTCAACTTAAATGCACGTACCTTGCATTTATAAATCGTCCACGAAACACAGGAGATACGAACTCCCAAAGTCACAATTTTGAGTGCACCTGAAACCAGAGGTTTTGAGAAGGGCCTAACCACGATTTGATTTCTTGGGCATTTTCCAAAGGAATTTCGAACTTTTTTTTTTTATATCTTACTTTTGAAAAGAATTCTACTCGGAGATGCTTCAATTGTTGTTGAAAGAACTTTTCATTTGAGGAAAAGATCGTTCCTTACATTCCACTGAAAAGTTATTTGCATCAAAGAAGAGGAAGAGGAGCGCATGCACGCTTATTTTGGAGATGTGGCACGAGTTTACTATTCTCGCCACGTTTTTCTTCTATTTGTTTAATAAGGGTCGTGGCTAAGCGTCTATGATTCTTTTCAAATGCAAAGTCTAAAAATAACAGTTTAAAATTCCGTTGTAATTTGCTCATGATATCAAATCATGGTTAGCCCCTTTCTCAAAACCTCTGGTCGCACTCAAAATTTCGACTTTGGGAGCTCGTATCTCCGGTGTTTGGTGGACGATTTATAAATGCTAGGTATGTACATTTAAGTTGAAGATTAAAGAATTTAGCTGTGGAGTCGGAAAGTCCTAATATCTTATCGTTTTGTCCTCTTTCCAGCTAAAAGGGGGTACTTTTTTGAGACACCCGGTAGAAGAGATCATTTTCAGTTGAATTGCTAAAAGAGATCGGGTAAGCATGGTGAAAATATAATATGGTCAATTTTAGTTGTCTAATTCTTTGAGGTAATGGGAACAGTCTTAACAATCAATGATTTTGTCTGTTTGAAGAAAGTTTATACCAGACAGTTTCTTCTGGAAGACAGTTGTTTTTTTTTATTTGCAATATTTCGAGTTGAGCTAGGTGAATCACCTGGTGTGGTGGGAGACAAAAATTTGTTGGAGATAAAGAGGAATTTGAGTCATGCAGAGTTTGATTTATCCAGAGTTACTGCAGAGCCTAGGGAATCTAAGGGAAATATAAAACTGTAACCTAACCTTTAAAACTGCTACTGTAACCTGTCAGACAAAAAATTGTTGATTTTCCGTTTTCATAAATTCTCGTTAGTTTAAGTATTTGAGTCCTGTATTAACCAACTCACGCAAAGATTTTTTTGCAAGGGTGGTTGATTTCGCCTAAAATCTGGAATAAATCGTTTTGCATATTTATTTAATCAACTGGTTATATTTTCATGGTATACCGCGTTTAATTTTGCTTCAAATAACATAAAATGTTTTTGGGTATATTTTAAGGAACGGCCGCGGCAAAAAATAGAGTCTCTTAATCACTGCCTGAAGGGTTACTGTAACCTTAGGTTCAACTATTAGGTTCAACTGTACTTAAAACCTAGAATCTTCAACTTAAACTTTTCTACCTCGTTTCATGAAATTTACTCTTTTCAAATGCTATGGTTTGAATGGTGTTTTATAAATGAAGAACCTTTGAGCATCCTTAATTTTTAGTAGGTTTAGATGGGATGTGATAAGCTCTCGCTCAAAGGCTTCTACCATCCACTCCCAGATTTCCACTTTCTTTTGGTCAACAATTAGCACATAAGATTATCAGCAATTTCCATGAACCAAAGGGCTGCAAACATAGTGATATTAATCTTTAAAAGATTATTAAAGTCCTCAAACATTGACAAGGAAAATGGAAAATGCTATGCAAGATATTCAAGCTTTCGCTTTAGATTGGTAGCCCCCCTTCTGTTTTCTCAGTGAATTAAAAAAAAAACCAGTTTCCATTTGCAATATCTCAGTTGAGCTGATTTCATGAAATAAGGCATATATATAATGAAAACAGAAAAATTATTGATTTTACCTCTTGACCAATGCTGCATGATAGTCTCTCTTATTATGTTGATTTCTTGATCATTTGCATAAATTACTCTGATGCGGTCAGAAGATCTCAAGGCAATGCACATGTATTCAAATCCCATGGGCGCTGGTAGCAGGTTTGAGGAGTTGCCACCCATCTTGAAACTTTTATGTCAGCCAATATTTGTACCTGTGAAAAAATGAAAGCAATGAAATTATATTGCACTATGAATAAAACAAATCATAACATTAATAAAGCAAACAACAAAAGCAACAAAAACTATGTCCAGTTTTTCAGAGAATTACAGCAGTACTTTCAACTAAAAACTCTGCATTTCATTTTATTTTTAAAACATCTGTATATACTGGTTTAAAAGTTTCAGATTACTGCTTGTCGAACTGACCTGTTGTTCTAACTAAAAAAAACTAAAATTATTAACACTTAAACGTTAAAAATAGTTAAATAGTAAATAGTTAAAAACGTCTAATTCACAATGTTCTTCAACTACTACATGAAAAAGAATGAAAATATGAGGTCAAAGTTCTAACCCCACCTATAATTATTATTGAAAGTTTTGAGAGGGGGTGCCAATTTAGTTTAGCTTAATATACTTATATAATTTTTGTGTAGGCTTAAAGCCTGTAGCAAAATCCTTCAGGGACTGCAAGGGTAAAAAGGGCAGGCTGTGGGTAACTTGTTATGGTAAAAACTAGAGAATTTGGTAGACATCTAAGATGGTTGGACAAGAAATATTCTGCACGCACTTTGCAAAGCTAGCAGTCTGGTATGCAGCCAAATATAAATAAAGACCAAAATTCAAGTTTTTAATGTTCTTTCAAATTACCTAATGCATATGTCATCACCAGGGGTAACATTCACGGGCGTAGGGGAAAATAAAATCTGGGGGGGCTGCCTGATAAAATTTCTATTGTTTACCAAATTTTTTGCCTGACTTAGGGTGGAGTTTTGCCTGAAAAAGGCTGATTTTGGTAAATTTTTCCAACGTTGGGGGGGCTACAGCCCCCCAGCTCCCCTGGCTCCTGCGACTTTCCTTTTCAATTCTTAAATCAGCATTATTGTGCATCAGAGGATCAAGGGTCCCTTATTCAGAAACAGTAGCATTGACTCGATACGGACATAGATTTATTGGCATGTGAAGCGGGACTTTAATTTATTTATTTGCTTGCTTTATTTCTATTTTTTTTTGTATTTCTATAAATATCTAGTTTGTTTTTAATAAGGAAATGGACAATTCTAACAGATTGAACNCCTGCGACTTTCCTTTTCAATTCTTAAATCAGCATTATTGTGCATCAGAGGATCAAGGGTCCCTTATTCAGAAACAGTAGCATTGACTCGATACGGACATAGATTTATTGGCATGTGAAGCGGGACTTTAATTTATTTATTTGCTTGCTTTATTTCTATTTTTTTTTGTATTTCTATAAATATCTAGTTTGTTTTTAATAAGGAAATGGACAATTCTAACAGATTGAACATTGCCTATTTCTATGTCTTTTTTAGCTGTTCTTGTGTAAATTTTGATTTCAATTTGTACCTGACTGAATGTCATTCGTGCTGCCAGCCTTTTGTGTTGTTTTACACATTCAAAAATAATAGAAAAAATAGATTTTTCCCAGTGCAGGCCGAAGATCTTTGGCGTGACAGGCCCAATGCAATCTGGGCCTTATTTATGTATTGAGCGCAAAGGGACAACACAACAAAGCTTTAGGCCCAAAGCCATTTTGGCGCCAGTTTTGATTGTTGATTCTGTCTGTGTTTCTGGACTTCCTCTCAAAACAAGTTAGCAGCTAAACTGTAGAAGCTTTCATAATATATAATAATCAAATTACCTAAATCTTGAAAGTCTCTAGCGCCTTCTCCGGTTCTTCTTTGATTCTTTCGTGCTGCTTTCCTTCCTTGTGGCTGTGACTTGTGCTAGAGTGCTAGGCCTGCCGCCTGGATAGAGTAGTGTCGAAATGCTGAGTAGGCAGCTTGTCACGTGCTGTACACGTAATTTGTTTCCGCCTACTACGCAATAGACCATTTCGACATTTTGAAAAAGGGTCTGGGGAGAGAAATATTTTCTGGTAAATGGCGGACACAAATCTGGTAAATGGCAGCCACGGAACTTTAACAAATGATAAAGTGAGCAATACAAATCGGTTGGTTTTAAATTCTCTGTGAAAACTAGTGAAATATTGCCCAAAATGTACCCAAAAAGATATCCTATGACCCATAAGCCTCGTAACAAAAGAGAGACTCTCTCCAATCCAGACCACTGATCCAGACCTTGAATCAAACAGCTTCCGCGTTTGGCGGGAAAGTATTCGTTTTATTCTTTCTGTTTATATCAGTAAGCATATGTTTCAAATCTTTAAATTGCTGTAAAAAGGTCGGTGTAAAATTCTGGGACCTATTTCTTTGAATTTTCGAAATTACAGCGTATTTGATTCATACAGACGACATGTCACGTGACTTGACCAATTCGCGCTCGAAAATCCAAGTTGGGGTAAATGAAGCCATTACAAAGTATAGCGTGGCACTGGGATTTCGAGAGTGTCTCGTTTATTTATCGCAATAAATAAATTCAAAAGACTCGGAAGCTGTTCAAATCATTCCAAAACTTTAGCGGATAGATAGGCGAACGTCGAAAAGGAAGGTTGACTTCAAAGAAGCGACGAGCAACTCACAACTGAGGGAGATTGTGCCGCTGTTTACAATATTATCATCGCAAAGGCAAGTTTCTCACAGCTTTCTTGGACTAAATTTATAATTTCCTTTGAAGAATAGCTTATTCGTGCAATTATTTCAATGATTTGGGTCTGACTGATGATTGCTACATATCCTTTCCATATTCACTATCGCAAGGGAAAATATAAGAGCTGTTTTATGCAACTTTTTGCAAATTTCCTATAGAAACCTATTGAAATGTTCTGAAGATTTACCCCAAAACAAGATGGCGTCGTGTTTTTAACGCTGCTGTGACGTCATGCCGTCTGTATGAATAGTTCAGCTCAAGGGAGGATGTGACGTCATCAATGGTCATTGCCATTGGATTGAATCTTACAGTTGAATCTTGATCCCAATCCCATTTCCAAGGGTGGGCATGTTGCAGTGAGGACAGTGGTCTCATGTATGTCCACATAACCGGTTTTTTTCTCCCATACTAGGTATGTTAATGTCTGTCCCTAAAATCATGTTTATTTTTAACTCTTTTCAACAATATCATTTTGTAACTAACTTGGACTATTCACGTTCTTGGATGTTGGTCAATATTTGTCCTCAAAATTGAGTTGTATCAGATTATTATAAAAATGTATGTCCCCATTTTTAAGAGCGCAATTTGTTACTGGTACGCTGAAAAATGGGTTGGTGAAATCGTTTTCCCAAGACATACATAGGACCACCAAAAACACAGCACATGCCCACCCCAGGGGCCGGCAAGTACTGTAAAAAATTTGACCTCATGTTTGTCCAAAGTTATTGTGGAAAAAAGACCGGTTTGTTTCATTACAGAGTACGCCGTTGCTGCCCAAAACAACCAGTTTTGAGACAAAGGTGAATTTTGACAAATCCGATCTTATGTTCTTCCAAAACACATTCTATATAGTGCTGTCGTACCTGACCAAATTATAAAGTTTGGCCCCCACTGGTTCTACCTTTGTCCGCCAAATTTATATGAAAACGACCAAAAACTCAAATTTTTATCATCAGCGGGTTCTACCTTTGTCCAGCAAATTAACATAAAAAAGACCACACAATCAAATTTCTCAACCAAGACTACCAGTTTTGGGACACTTTTGCTTTAACAGATATAACTTCAACCTGCTTTCGGATGTCTGATTAAGTTTTGACTAAAACTACTGGGTTTTGGGACAAACATCGTCCATGATTATTTAATTCCAACTTTTTTGCCAAACTGAAGAACAACGACAAAGGAAATTTATCATAACTAAAAGACCGGTTTTTGAGACAAAGGTGATGCAAAATAATTTAGCAAACTACCGGTTTTCGGACAGAGGTAGGACATCGTCCCCAGTGTTACATGCCCGCCCTTGCCGGCCCCATGATCATAACGAAGCAAGCTAAGCTAGCCGAAACGTAAGGTTGCTTACGATGAGAAAAAACATGGATACCCCATCAGGGAAATAATCATCACCCATTCATTGTGCAGTGCTTAGCTAAGTTTTCCCCCAGAACGACGAACGAATAAAGCTAAGGAATTTCAATCGCGTAAATTTATGCTAATAGTTCTGAATTCATGGAAATTTGCATAGGTGAACGTGGGGCTTGTTGTCACAAAAATTACTTAAGCACCCTTGGTCCTAGCATTGGGGCAGGTTCACAAATATAGCTACTTGTTCGTGCTGTGTTTAGCTTAACTATCCAGTTACCAGGAAAGCACTAGCAACTTTCTTTATCAGCACAGGTTTCATAAAAAAGTGATTTTTAAGTAATGAAATTGGGACCAAACATCAATTCTGGAAAAAATAATGCTTCAAAAGTTTCATTAAATATAATATTTTGCTAAAGAATGGCATTGAATGTTTAAAAACTGTGCCTTTCTACTTTTCTTTCCTGTTTTTCAAAAGAGAAGTTTCGATTAGACTAAATAAGTATTCAACAGATTCATGACAATTTAATACCTTTTATCATCATTTATATACTGTGTTAACTTACATGAACATTTAAAGTGGTAAGCCTTCTGGACGAACTTGTTACACCCTAGTTGTGACAACATGCTCCATGCTCCATGTCCAAAAGAAAGGGACCTAACTTCTTGAAACATAGAAAGAAATCATTGGAAATAGGGCATACAAATGCTTGCCTACGATGAATTTACCTGACAAAAAATTAGTATTACTTTTAGAAAAAGTTTTGAACAGATTACTCCCTTTTCCCTGATCAATAAAATCGTCTTCATACCACAAATTTTAGGCCTGTTGCTGTAACTGCTGACGAGGATCAATGTGGAGCCAATGTGATTTTGAAAAGGATAGGAAACAACCTTTAAATGTAGTATCACCAGTTAAATTAAAATTAGCATGCTGCGCGAAATAAGCCGTTGATAAATTACCCCTGTGACAACTAGCCATTTGGTGACAATTTCAGCTGAACGCTCGGATACCTTATCGGGAGAGACAGACCTAAGTGCGAGTGAAGTGAGCAGAAAATGTTTGGCCTGAAACACTTTCAGATGCCATCTATCAGTACAAGAATTGTTTATGTACTGTACTGCTGTGCAATTATTTTATTTTTTATTCTTTTTATTTTATCAATATTTATACACGAAAAGTCCTTTCAGCTTGGAAAATGAACAAATTATAAACCTATTAACAATACTTTTTTAAGAAAAAAATACCATGAATTGCTGCTCTACTAAGGGGTCGTGTTTGGGTCCTGCACGTTCAAAAGTTCATAAAATATTCTCCAAAACCTGTTTTAAAACGAGCGATTGATTCCTTCTCTCGACTGTTGTCAGGGATATTATTCCAGTTTTTAACACCAGAGAAATCGAAACTTTGCTTTGTATATTCCAACCTGACTTTGGGGATTTGCAGATCTCCACGATTTCTGGTTCTATANTTGCCCTTTTTAATGCAAGGTAGGTTATTGATGTAAATCAAAAATAGAAGCGGTCCAAGGCAAGAACCTTGAGGTACCCCTATTTTGATTTCAGCAGGATCGGAGCTGACGCCGTTGACCTTGCAGAACTGCCTGCGATTATCTAAGTATGAGCTAAACCACTGGTGTTCAAGACCGTCAATTCCGTAATTACTCATCTTATTCAGAAGAATTTGATGGTCGACTGTATCAAAGGCTTTCTTTAGATCAATGAAACTTACATGAACATTTAAAGTGGTAAGCCTTCTGGACGAACTTGTTACACCCTAGTTGTGACAACATGCTCCATGTCCAAATTGAAGAAAGGGACCTAACTTCTTGAAACATAGGAAGAAATCATTGGAAATAGGGCATACAAATGCTTGCCTACGATGACAAAATTTACCTGACAAAAAATTAGTATTACTTTTAAAAAAAGTTTTGAACAGATTACTCCCTTTTCCCTGATCAATAAAATCGTCTTCATACCACAAATTTTAGGCCTGTTGCTGTAACTGCTGACGAGGATCAATGTGTAGCCAATGTGATTTTGAAAAGAATAGGAAACAACCTTTAAATGTAGTATCACCAGTTAAATTAAAATTGGCATGCTGCGCGAAATAAGCCGTTGATAAATTACCCCTTGTGACAACTAGCCATTTGGTGACAATTTCAGCTGAACACTCGGATACCTTATCGGGAGAGACAGACCTAAGTGCGAGGGAAGCGAGCAGAACATTTGTGGCTTGAAACGCTTTCAGATGCCATCTATCAGTACAAGAATTGTTTATGTACTGCACTGCTGTGCAATTATTTTATTTTCTATTTTTCTTATTTTATCAATATTTATACACGAAAACTCCTTTCAGCTTGGAAAATTAATAAATTATAAACCTATTAACAATACTTGTTTAAGAAAAAAATACAATGAATTGCTGCTCTACTAAGGGGTCGTGTCTGGGTCCTGCATGTTCAAAAGTTCATAAAATACTCTCCAAAACCTGTTTTAAAACGAGTGATTGATTCCTTCTCTCGACTGTTGTCAGGGATGTTATTCCAGTTTTTGACACCAGAGAAATAGAAACTTTGCTTTGCATATTCCAACCTGACTTTGGGGATTTGCAGATCTCTNTGCTGTGCAATTATTTTATTTTTTATTCTTTTTATTTTATCAATATTTATACACGAAAAGTCCTTTCAGCTTGGAAAATGAACAAATTATAAACCTATTAACAATACTTTTTTAAGAAAAAAATACCATGAATTGCTGCTCTACTAAGGGGTCGTGTTTGGGTCCTGCACGTTCAAAAGTTCATAAAATATTCTCCAAAACCTGTTTTAAAACGAGCGATTGATTCCTTCTCTCGACTGTTGTCAGGGATATTATTCCAGTTTTTAACACCAGAGAAATCGAAACTTTGCTTTGTATATTCCAACCTGACTTTGGGGATTTGCAGATCTCCACGATTTCTGGTTCTATAGTCTGAAATCTGCAATCTTTCAGTGAACTTATGGCGAAGATTTTCGGACAGAGGTCGTGCAAAATTATATATGTCATGACTCCTTGGTCAAAGGTGAACAACGACTTTACAGTGAGCCATTTACTAGTCCATCCGTTTTTATACGTGGCATCCTCCATTAGCTTCTTTGCCCTCGTTTGCAATCGTTGCAGTTGGGCTGGTTTGGTGTTGGAAAGAGTACTCGAAACAATGTTGCCATAAATAGCGTCTTGCAAGTAAACTGTGAACTTTAAAATTGTAAGATAAACATTTCTTGTACATTGGACTAGTCCAAATTGGATAAGATTATGTTTCTGTGTCTATAAATGCTTATATCACTCTCTGGATCGTTTTACGCTTGGTAATTCCGGAGGATAGAAGTTCGTAAAACAGAGCCGGGCCCTCACCCTCGGTCCAGGTTCGATGTGCCAGACCGGTCAGTCCGCCCCTGGTGGAGCTTGTTCTCACAAAAATTGATATCACCCTATCATTGAGGCAATTTCACAATGATAGATACTTTTCCTTGCTGTGTTTAGTTTAACTATACAACTACCAGAAAATCACCAGCAACTTGCTTTATCAGCCAAGGGTGTTATAAAAATGGGATTTTTGTAGGGAGTGATAGCTTGTGACAGCATGCCTCCGCCTGGGGCAAGTTGTCACAAGAGAAATAAAAAGTAACAAAAACATCAATTCGGGAGAAAACAATGCTTTAACTTTAACAGTTTAATTAAATCTTATATTTAGCCAAATAGGGGCATTGACTATCTAAACACTGTGTATGTCTCCTTGTCCTTCCTGTTTTTCAAAAGAAACGTTTTGAAAACAAGTATTAAACAGATTCACAACAATTATAAATTTGTTTTCATACAAGCATAACTATGATAGGCAAGGCATCATTATGCTCGCCTACGATTCTTTACCTGACAACAAAGTAATATTACTTTCAGAAAAAATGTTGAAGTATATTTGCAATATGTTGTGCTATTTTCAGGATAGGGATCCGATGAACTTGCTGTGTACATTATTTATGCTTATTATTAAGGTTGCTGCTCACCCTTTCGACTGTTTCGTTTTTTCCCTCTGTAGGACCGTAACGTGAGAGGATAATGGCCACCCATACATCATTTGATGGGTAATTTTATTGTGGATATATTTATTCATACATCCAGTTAATTAAAATTCAAAGTAAATCAGTTATCAAAGAAAACATGATTTTAGAGTACATCTCCTTCGGTTGCTATTTAGGACACACTGTAAGAACGCAGAAACACAAACATTGCTTTAGCTGAGAGATCACATCCGTGTTCGCGAAATAATGTCTTAGAATCTTAATATAATGTCTTGTCTACACGCTACATCTTTCTCAATTATTGCATTTTCATTTGTTTCCATCTAAAATCCAGACCAATGGAATTCGACCAAACGTAGACACAATTTTTGACTTAAATGTATTATCTCCCACAGACTCCAACAGTGCCAAATGGAGGCTCATTTGATTGGTCCTCAGGGTCCTAAATAGCAATTTAGTACCTGCTACTGAGCGACTTTTTAGTTCGGAGAAACTGACTTTTACTCAAGGCACTGATATGCAAAACGTGACTGGTAATGCTGATCATACCACAAAGCAACCAGGGATCAACAAATACAAAAGATGCCGCAGATCAAGAAGGATTAAGAGGGGGTCGTTTCGCCTTGGATGTCAAGTGATTACAATTAACTCTCAGAAGAAGTTCTTTTCCAAACTTTCCAGCTTCTTTTTTGGATCCGAATTTATCATTACTGCCAGTACTCAGATAGCCATTGAAATGGGCTTAAACCGTATAGCTGGTCGAAGACAATGTTAACAAACACAAAAAGCTGAAAAATGAATTTTCAGTCAAAGCAAGCAAGGCAGTAACCTTGCCTGAATGCACCCAAGATATATGAAAATTATAATGCCTAATGCTCAGCTTCTGAAACATATGCCGTAGGCAGAAGTTTAGATTTATCCTTTCTTCGTTCGATATATACTCATATCTTCTTTCAACAGTCCATTTTCACGTGCACAACCATAGCGGAGAAATATTTTCTTTTGTCTTAGAGCTCCGATCACGTGACATTTCCTCTTGCCAACCAACCAATCAGATGCCGTAATTTAGTCTACTTCCGCCTTTCGCAGCAAGATTTAGGCCATTTTACCCCCTCTGACAAAAAGATGTGCAACGATGTAAATAAATAGAGTCCTTCATTTTTAAAGACGAACCAAGACTTGACAACTCCGAAAATCCACTGGTTCCTTGCTAAACGAACGAACTCGACAGCGACAAATTAAACAGTTTCTACAAGCCTACAAGCTTTGGCCAACGAACGCAGCTCAACTATCACGTAGCTGAAATGTACACATGCAAACAAAAATCTGAACAGATATGTCCCGAAAATGATTGAGTCTACGAAAATATCATCTGTTAGAATAAAGAAGTCGATTTCGCATCCTTGAAACAAGTCATTTTCAATTTCTTACTGGAAAATTCGAGGAAAAAAATCTAGTTTGATCTATAGATCATACTAGGTCAACCTGACAGCACCTATAGCTGATTCCCATCGATGTCGGTAGAGGGGGAGGGGGTAAGGGCACAATTACGCCCTCTATTTTTCCTACAAAAATTGAACTCATTTTTTTATAAGAACTTTGGTTTTGAAGTTTGTAGTACGGTTTCATAACTCTGGGCCCAATTCTTTTAGTAAAAGTTTCTTGCAGAGTTTCTTTTCAAAGATTAAATTTTACATTTCGTAACATTTCACTGAGGACCGCAAATATATAAGCCTTTTGAGCTCAGAAGAGAATGACAAGAAAGAACCAAATCACAAACAAAGATTTTGCATTACAATCATTTTTTTCTTCATAATTTAGTAGCCTCTTCCAGAAAATTAAGAAACTCGAAGTATTTATTTTAGACTAGTCGATGGGCAGATTAGCGTCTGCCGAGTCAACCGTAAGTGGCTACAAAATAACAGGATGCCGCTCTGAAAACATCGCGGCTAATTTAATCTTAAAGGGTCTATTTCAACCAGCATGCTTAGCGCGTGCCATCTCTTTGTTGGCCTTTGTTGTCGCCATTTTCATGGCCCATGAAAATGGCGACAGCAAAGAGATGACACGTGCAAAGCATGCTGGTTGAAACAGGCCCTTTAATAACCCCAACATATGACCACAATATTATTCAAAAAGCAATCCACGCGTCTCCTACCGCCCATGCTCAAACCAGTGTGGCTAACTCTCGCGTTGTGCATGCGAAAAGGCATTTTTAAGATAAGTCATGCGTAGCGTAGATATCGAAACAAGAAGGATCGATCTAAACATCTGCCCCGAGGATTATATTTACCAAATTTCAGGAGCTGATCATTAAGTATGTGAATTACACCCACAATATACAAGAATTGTAAGGCTTCAACTTCTGAAGTAGATCCATCAGATCCGCGAAGCAAATGTTTAGATCTATTCCTCTTCTTTAGATATATACTCTTGACTTCCCTTAAAAATGCCTGGACCACACGTGCAAAAGGAAACAGTTAGCCATACTGGTGTCAGGGAATCTTTTGCGGCTTTGTTTGTTTGTTTGTTTTGATTTGCGGCTTGAAAGAATTCCCTTTGTCTGCAATTGCTAATCGCTTTGAAATGGTGCGTTATTCAAAAGCAAAATGTGCTATTGTTACAAGATCTCAGGCTATTGTCTTTACTATTTTTTTTTTATTTCTATTTTTAATTTTTTAGGAACGGTAGCCCCGTCAGTCCATAAGGACTACTAAATATTGATACCTCAGAAATATCAGAATCTGACTCTGAAAAATTACTTGGTGTAACTTTAGATTCCAAGTTAAGGTTTAGTCTTCATGTTAATCAACTCTGTGTGTTTTCGTTATTGTCCGTAAATTTGGATGTTTCATGAAACAGCCACAAATAATCGAATTAACAATATTGATGAAAGGGCTTTGCGAATTAATACAGAGACACCGAATCCTCATTTGATGAACTTCTAGTCAAAGATAACTCAGTATCAGTTCACCGGAGAAACTTGCAGTTGCTCATGATAGAGATATATATATAGAGATATAGAGAGAGATATATATAGAGAGAGATATATAGAGAGAGATATATAAAACCAAGAGCACTTTAAATCCATCTTTCATGGAAAACATGTTTGTCGAAAGAACGAACATATACAATCCACAGCAAGAAATACCAAAATTTCCCTATAGTTTTTGAGTGGGGATGGTCTGCTAGTACCAAGGGCAAATACAACTGCTCATGGTATAGAAACCATACGATATATTAGAAGTAGACTTTGGCAAACATTACCAAATGAAATCAAAGAGTGTCGCTGCAGGCTTTGTCAGATATTTATCGCACACCTTGCTTTTATTTGAATTAGTATATATTAGATTTTAGAAATATTGTAAATAGGTTTTATTTGTATATAGTTGGCTTTAATTAGGTTCTCTGCTATTACAGTTGCCAACTATAAATAAATTATTTTATTGTTATCATTATTATCATTATTATTATTATTATTTAGCGATTTTACTCCCAAACAGGGTAATCCTTTTTCACAAAAGTGCTTCCAGATGGGTTTGTAGTTTCGAAATAATTGCTCTCGTACAGGATTTTGACAAGGAATTTGCAATTTTCCTATTGTTTTCTACCAGTTTGCTCCCAAACAGGGTAGTCAATTTGAAAAAAATTGCTCCCACACAGGGTGAAAATTTCAATATCTCAGAGGCACACCCCGTATATTCCGCTGCACTTACTTAACTTCATTAACAGCTAGTTATTATTATTATTATTTATTATTATCGTTATAGTAAATCCTTGTAATTTACACTCATTGTAACTGAAGAAGATCTACATAAGATCGAAATATTTCACTGAAAAGTTCTTGTTTTTCTTGACTTTATTATGCTAAACAACCAAGACGAATCAATCTTTACTTGCAATTATATTATTATTATTATTATTATTATTATTATTATTATCTACCCCTGTTGACAAAAATAATGCCCAGAAAATTTCCAATTAATAACTGCAGCTACTGTGTTGGCCTGCCTTGCCAAATTAATTGCACGATAACATTTATGAAAAGTAAATTCATAGATGATTCAATTTAGAGTTTGCGACATTGTTTTAATGAATCTGCCAAAGGATAGACCAAATCGGCCATTTCAAGCCATGTGACCACATTATTGGGAAGTTTTAATATTCTCATTCTGCTTTTTGCATTCATGGCACATGTTTTCATGGCACGAATAATGTTAAAGAAAAGTTCTAGAAGTAGGTTTTAGAAAGCAGGGAGAAGCATTGTTCATAAGCTACATTCAACTTTGTTATGGCATTTGTGTCTTTTTAGCGTAAAAGAATGTCTGAATGGCATTTGTGTCTTGTTCGTACCAAATGCTGTTCATCTGTCGAGAAATGTAGAAACGATTGTAAAGAATTCATCAAAAGGTTTGCACCCAAAAATAAGATACAAACAAACGTCAGGCACAAAGGGCTGATCCAAATTTCTTACAGAAGTTTAAGATTCAAAGCCTTAAGACATTTTATATAATTGTTTTTGAAAAGAGGAAAATTTGCTAGTTCCCCCCAAAAAGAAACTTTACCAATATATAGTGGCGTTTATATAGTATACGGTTCAAGAGGGCACAACTATCAAAGAAAACAGGCATCAGTTTGGTCTTTTGAGCTATTCCTCTTACTTCTGACTAGTTTCGCCCACTAGGGCATCTTCAGAGCAACAGAAATATAGTGGCGCTAAAACATATTCCCAAGGAATGAAATTCATGTTATCAATGAACACAGGCGACTTTAAGAGACTGTAATAATTCGGCTTTTACCCTTCTTATATATTATCTCCCACTAGAACTCTCTATCATATAAATAAAACTTTTAAATGTTCTCATTATTCACAATAATTTATACATTTCAAATAAACAGTTACGATCAATTGGACAATGTAGACTAGAATAAACAACTGGACGGACAATTTACTACCTAAAACTGTACCATCAGGTATGTCACATCATGTTACTAACAGGGTCGTCGAGAGGTGCCAAGAGGTAAGAAGAAGCCTAACCTTCCAGATATCCAAAATATGACCTTTAGAACCGGTGTCTACCTGAAGTGCTTAATCTGTATCGAATTACACAGGCGTTGTTTCATAATCCGGATCACAGGGAAGCAAAGAAATGAAAACTAGGGTACTCGTTAGGGGATACGCCTGGACCCCCTGTGGTGCTCAATGGAAGAAGACACAACTCCGACTTTGGCGCACAGGGTGGGATAAAGTCATTCACATACTAAAGCTGACGAACGCAACTGCAACTGTGCGACAAATCTATACTTTAATCATCGCATAGCTACTTTACACCATAAGGGCTTATCCACCTCGTATGGTTAATAGGGGGTAGACTGGACCCGAGTGTCCTCCCTTAGTGGCCCTTAGTCAGGTTTCCCTTTTCATCGGGTTTGCTATTTTACCTTGAAAGTGACAGTGGGGCTGAGAAGTACCAGACAGTCACAGCACTTCTCTCATTCCGACATAAAATCGGAAATCAAAAGTTAAGTTTCTTAAATCGATTTTGCCGTGGAGGTCTAGCCTGTGTTCTTTACCGGGATACGGAGGACCTTCTCTGGCAAGTTTCGGGGTGGCGGCGTGGGAAGATTACGTTTTTTTTTTGCCTAAATTCTGATATTGTAAGTGTGATATTCTTGTCTTGGATCTGAATATTTCCAGATGGTTTGCAATTATCTGGGGTCCAGCAGAGAATATAATTGCAAGAGAACGAGAAGTCCTTTCACAGGGGAGGGCTTCTCGAAAGATTTTACCATCGTTGATTCCCTCTCGACGCCACACTTTAAGATGTTGCTATACTCGATTGCATTTGATCTATATTTACATACAAATCCAAAATCATAATCATACGCTATCTACTAACAATCTTTGTTATTAACTTACCTAGTAATGTTTTTAAAACACTGTTTTTTAAATATCAGCTTTCCTCTACGATAAGACAATGTACATACGTCACATACGTACAGTATAGTTCTTTCGTAACTTAACTTCCCCGAATTCGGAAAAATTCGCTGCAGAATTCATAAAATGTTATTCATTCAGATTCAGAAAAAGCAAAGGATAAAACCTTGATCTCTTTCCCAGTTATCTTTCATTCATGGGTTGATACATGGTTGTCTTGGAACTGCATATGAAATCGAAATTCTCCGAATTCAGAAAAAATCGCACGAATCCTTACCATTTCGGGGAATTCTTATGAATGAAAACCGAGTGAAGTTACGAAAGAACTGTACTGTACATTTTAGCCACGTATTCTCTGGGTAGACACCTCTCACTTAAATACGTATTTCCAAACATAAATACAACAAATAAAAGCACATGTACCGGATGTCCCAAAATGATATATCAGCGTTTGCCGGAATGCACAATCATGAATTGTTGACCAATCTCCATGGATTACCAATCATTTTGTAGCAGAAAAGCTAACTGATATAGATAAGTTTATCTCACTAAAATTGGTCATACCAGTCTAGAGATATGGTCTGTTTTGTTTTGAAGCAGTTTTCAACTTGCTTCAAAAAGAACAAGCAACTTCGATAAAATTTCTATTCCAGTTTCACTTTCAAAACAATGACAGCCAGCATTTTCATGTTTTAGGGAAACATAAAAACACAAAACTGCGCGTCTTTTCCATGTAAAAGTACATGACTGCTTATCTTTGTTTCTTGGAATATAAATAACACAACACTGTCATCATTTTAAAGCTGAAAACTTGACGAAACTTAATTGGTAATATCTGGCATTTTTTAAGCTTTTCTAAAAACACCTCCACCACGGCAGGACAGTAAGTACAGCTGTTTGCTGCCGTATAACAACCAACATTATAATCATTCTTAATTCACCGGAAAAATCCACGATAGGCAGCAAATTTTGAGGTACTTAAAGTCGGTGCCATTGTATTTGTGATACAAACACATATTTTTAGGCAAGTCCCTAACGCCTCTAAGAAATGTAACCATCTCTTTCAAGCTTCTGCGGCACTCGTGACGACTTTCTACTGTCATCTGGCTTGTTCAAAAGCTTTCAAAGTTCCAACAAGTGCAAGACATTTTGTCTTGGTTGAAGTCAAAGTAAAGTCAATGGGCGCAGATTAGCAATAAGTAGGGCCATAGTGACAAGTTGTTACCACTAAGAACTTGACGAGATTGGGTTGGTTTTAAATGGTGACAGTGAACTTTTGGTTCTTTAACACAAATTGTGTCTGTGATAATACATCTAAGCGACACTGATTCTAATAACTGCTAAAATGCAGGGAGGACCTGGGGGTATCACTTGGAATAGATGTTTGCAAAAGGTAGTAATGGGGACCAAAGGGGCACTTCTCTAAAAATGTTGATAAAGTCAACCTGCCAATAAAGTTTCATGATATATAGTCCTTGAGGGGTACAAAACTTTAAAATCATGTTGACTGATGAATTAAATTTGATGACTATTTTCATCTGACACTGGTACCAGACACTTTGCCAAATATTGTGGGTGAAGCTATTGTCTCAATTGAAAGGCATATCTCACCAATTGTATTCAAGCAAAAGGTCTTTGTCCTACTTAAAATTGGGGTGATCACACCCCATCACCCCCTCCCCAGTGTCCACCAGTTATTGTAGCAAACTGTCATCTGACATCAAAATTGATTGAAATGAGAATGAAAATAGTGTTTTGTTTTACATATACTTATTATATGTATGTATTTTTTACATGTAACATTTTATTTATTAACATTGTATTAAAATTATGTTGTATCTATAATGTTCTATCTATAATCTATAATCTATAATTATCAATACTGTTGTATTTATAATGTCAACACATTACATTCTGTAATGTGTTGTAATTGTGTTGTAATTATCTTTTAATCATTGTAAAATCTATTGATACATTTTTTGTGGTAAATTGATACATACATAAATAAGCTTAAATCACAAAACAAAAGGATGTCAAAAGCACTCATTTGTAATTTCAAATTAGTGCAAGGTGTCTGCTTGATATATTCACATTTATCCTTGGTTGGTGGCAGACACAAGGGGGTGAGGGGATGTGATCACCCCTAATGTTAGGTAGAACAAAGAGTTTTTGTTTGAAAACAAAAGAGAGAAACAGTGCTTTTCAACTGAAACAATTCCTTCACTCCCAATAATTGGTAAAGTATCCGCATCTGCTTCTTCTCTTGCAGATATCTGAAGTTGCAATTATTCTAGGATCCATAGGGAAAACCTCACATGTCATAAGATTCCAAACTTGACGAACAAACTGTTGGCTAAGTTTTCAAGTTTTAGTTTGCTTCAAAAATATTAAGGGGCCGTTGACATTCGTTTTCATATTTTTTAACAGCATTTGGCCATAGGGGGAGGGGGCTACAGTAGGTGTTGGGCCGCTAAGAGAGGAGGAAAATCTCCGTAGAGAATTTCTACTTAAGAATTTGTAGCGAATTTTGTTTATCATAAATAATACTGAATTATTTAAAGGTCCTTCCTTACCTTTATCATTCTCACTATTCAGAAAACATCTTCTTCACTTTCAATATAACAATAATGTTGCTTTTTCAGGCATTGGGCTAATTTGTGGCCTGAGGTTTTAAATTTGAGGCCCGACTGTTGCTATTTGCGCCCGACATAAAGCTGACGGTGCAAATAGCAACCGGAGGGTCTTAAATTTAAAACAGAGGTAAGCAAAATTAGCCCAATGCCCAGAAAAAAACAATGATACTACTATTCTTATTCATCCTTGGCGATAAAAATATAGCATGAAATGTTTACCAAAGTTGGAACATTTATGATTAAAATTTCATAATTTGAATGCGAATCTTTTAATCGAATCAAAACTTTACTATTTTGCTTTGGAAAGGTTTCCTTTTGAACCACGTCGCATTCGAATTAATTTGCACTGTTTTTGCAGGCGTTAATGTTATTTACAGCCTTTGGCCTGTATTTGCTCCCTCCATTTGTGTTCTACCAGAGTACTTATGCCCGCTGTATGAGTAATAATATGCATTCAACAAATAAACATTTCATGCTATATTTCTATTGCCAAGGATGAGTAATAATGGTAATAATGTTGTTTTCTCTGGGCATTTGGCTTATTTTGCTTACTTCTGTTTTAAATATGAGACCCTCCGGTTGCTATTTGCACCCTCCACTTTGCATCAGGTGCAAATAGCAACACTCGGGCCTCAAATTAACGGGCCACAAAATAGCCTAATGCCTGACAAAGCAATGTTATTGTTATATTGAGATGACCTAGCAAGACTTTATAGGCTAAGCATAGCCTAGACTTTGCTTTCTACTAAAACTTAGGACATCACCGCCAAGGAGTGGGGGAGGGAGGGGGTCTCAAGTTAACGGCCATGTGCCGCTAAAAATATGAAAATTGAATGTTGACAGCCCCTAAATGCCAAATCAAATTTTATAGATCCAACAATATTTTAGCAGTTTTCTAGTTCCCTGTTACCAATGCAAAAAGCTCAATGTTCCCCTCAAGTTGTAAACGTTTTCCCCTGTGAACAACAAATGGGTACTTATTCTTGATGTGAACAAGTTTCCAAAAGAAATAATTGTAATTTCAACCAATTACATACACTATTTACATTTCTCATTTCTTGAGTTGTAGATCTTATCTGAAAATTTGCTGTGATCTGTGTCAGGTGAAAACATTCCTTAAATAATTCAACTTTTTAACACCCAGCTCTGTGAAGTCATAATTTTTCTAGAATCAATAGGCAAAGCATCATATATGTCAATGAGAACCAAACTCATAAAACAGTTCAGTATTTAGCAACCCTAAGGTTATGTTTGGTTTTAAGATGCTTCCTTGAAAGGATGACTGAATGCCCAATCTCAAGATAGATCCAACCCTATTTTAGCAGTTGTCTAGTTCCCCATTAGCATCCTTTACTTGCAAACATCTTCAAATGGGAATTTTTGCTTAGTTTCAATTCAGGTGTAATTCTAAGCCAAATAAAACACTTATTGTAAAAGAAACAGCTAAGCATGTGGCCCTCTGTTTACATTCAGCATTTTTATTGCAAAGGATTATCTTCAGAGCTGAACAGAACTATTTCCTTTGTTTCATGAACAATGCATCTATTATGTATTCAAAGGGTCTGCTGTGAAAGAACAAAACACCTTGCTGAATTAACTATTAGGCTTGTTAATTCATTTCACATGGCACAGGTGCTGGCCACCCTATTTCCTTTGTCTTTGAAATATGAGACCAAAGGTTACAGCTACAATGACACACATTGAAAAACATAAAAAATGCTCCCTTTGAAGGTCTATATGATTTAGAATTGCCCAAGTTTGCACTGCAAAATGTTCTCTAAATCCCCCTTAAAAAAACTAGAAATTGTTGTGGTACTCCTTTAGACTTGTTCTGGATCAGGAGGGCAATCACTGGCAATATAAAACTCAGAAGATTAATCATAAACTTGGCTTCAAAGCAAACTGTTTAGCCTACATTGTTAGCTGTTTCTTGAAACACATTGGGACTGTTTAGGAATAGCTTAAAACGCTATCCATTGCCACTCAAGCTAGGCCTTTAGCATGAATCTTTAATAGATCTAAATCTGGGGATGAACAAAAGGGAAACGTGAATGCATAGAATGCAAATGATTTAACAAACCACGACGTCGAACAAAATTCCTACCACAAAATTTACAGGGATAAGTTACGTGGTCGGTTTCGTGTAATTTAACATGTTTTTTCATATTACTAGGATCACTAAACGACTTGCCACAAACCTGGCACTTTAGTGGTTTCTCTCCAGAATGTGTCCTCATGTGGATTTTCAGTACATACTTTCGGCAGTAAATTTTTCCGCATTTCTCACATCTGAAACCTTTAGTGCTAGGTACTTGTTGTTGTTGACGGGGCTGTAAGGGCTGTGTGGGGGTTTCCTCCCCATCACTAACAAGTTCCTTCTTTTTGACAGTCCGAAGAGGAATTTTGGGATTCTCAAGGATCTCCTCCATAATTTCGTCCTCTTCGTTTGCAAGGGGTTTTTGCTCTGTAGAATGTTGACTAGATTCGTCATGTTGCAACAACGATAATGTACCCCTGTTGAATTCGATTCTTCCTGTATTGCGTAATAATGGGAAATCTTTTATCATCAAGGGGGCGGGGAGTGAACACAACGCATTTTCACTTGTCAACCATTTGAAATTGTTTCCGTCTTTCGATCCGATTTCACATTTCGATACTGTGCATCGCTGAAACTCCATACTGTCAACCGGCTCGAAAAATTGACTAATGTTTGGTAATTTATGATTTTGCTCTAAAGTTTCGACGTCTTGATGTACATTTTCGACGGCGGGTGGCGATTTCTCATCAGGTTCAGGAGATCTCCTTTCGATCTTGATCTTTATTTCCTCCATAGGCATTGCATAATTTTCAGATTGATCTTCCTTTCCTAATATCCTTGCGATCGAGAAGTTCTTAGCATTATCAGATCGGTTGTCCGTCTCCTCGCTACTTTCGGATTTGGCCAAGCCATTGTTGATGAGTTGATCGTTGTACAAAGGTTGATCGATGGCGGGAACTTTGCGAATATTTCCAACAGTGTAGCTGGCTTTTTCATCCGGCGATCTTTTCATCTCCGGTTGCTCCAGGTCCACGAACCTTGCCTTTATCGGCGTGGGAGAAGTTTGCAAATCAGGCAGCTTGTTTACTTGTTGGCCTAGGCCTTTTCCAGGCTTCGGTTTTGCTGTTACAACGGGACCTTTCTCTGGGCCTAAGTTGGTGAAATCCTCGCCAAGACGGCCAAATATCAAGTCACTTGTGAACATGAACGTCTTCCTGAATGCTTCCTTGCTCAGGTGAGTCTCAGTTGCCAGTTGAATCCGCGATTTCTTCGCAGACTTGGCCGCGAAGGCAGAATCGAGAAGTGTAAGGACAGATGGTAGCTGCTTGCTGATATTTTCAGCGTTGGCTAAGCTCATTGTTCTTTCTTCGTACCCAGGAAGCACGCGACGGCCTATCTCTAAACAATAGGAAGAAATAGAGTATTGTTAGGCAAATAAATACGGCTGTTTTCCATTGGAAAATGAGGTCTGTAAGAAACAATGGAGCAACGTGTAAAATGGTGTAGGATAGCGTGGGTGGGACAAGGGGAGGAGCGGAATGGGGGTAATCAAATTTCAACGAGGGTTCGGGAGTGGATTTGAGGTATCAGGAACAGATGGTGCATTGGTTACGTATGGGGAAAGCGTCAAAAATTGTTCACTAAGAAGGGGACATTCTTTTTAAATGCCCCACTTCGTCTTTTATTGATGGCAGAGCTAGTGGACAAAATAGGGGTTTAAGTCCAAAATTCTAAACGAAGGAATGGGGGGGGGTGGGGTAAAAAGTATAGCCAGAAATTTCATTGCATTTTTCAATTATTCTAAATCTGTTGCCCAATTTGATGAAATGAAGTCATTTACCCCCTTCAAACCCTCCCATGGCCCTGCCACGACAAAACTCTACCACCATTATTTTAAAACAGAACAATTCCTTGCCGAACAGTTTCCTCCTTCCTCCATTCAATAAAACACGACACGCCTTTTTCATTCCCTGTGTGCAGCTTTGGGCTTCATGTGATCGCATGTGATGCACACAAAGCGGTTTTTTTTTGTTTTGAGTTTCAGTGGTCTTCAATTCCTGAGTTCCCTGTCCAGTTTCCCTTTCATTTTTTTGTAATCCAAACGCTATTTGTTTCGACATTTTTCAGCTCTTGTAGAACCAGAAAATTATACTATTTCAGGAGTTTACACGCATTGCTTTACAAGAAAGTCGTTGCAAGAAATTTAATACTTAGATCACTAAAAATTAAGAAACTTTATTTCTGGGACGAAATTAGCTAAGGAACTTTTATTTTCACTTGCTTCTTTTGTTGTATTATTCGGAAGTACTTTGAGTAATTTCTAGAAAATGGTACGGCTTCATAGAACTTCGTTTCGTTGTGAAATGTTCATGAGGGCACAGAAATCAAAATCTAAAATTTTATGAAACTCCTAAGAAACTCTTAAGAATCTTCGATACCTCAAAATCTCATGACTTTAAAAAACTTTCAGTTTCACGGGACGCGATATTACAAATTAGAAGGTGGTTTTAATCGAAACATTGCCAAATGAAATGAAAGAGTCTTGCACCCTGGAAATCAATAAGGGTCGCATAGAAAACTGAACTACAGACAAATGCAACTGCAAGCTTTCTGAGGTATATATCGCAAACCTCGGTTATATTTAAATTAGTATATATTAGATTTTATAAATGTTGTAAATAGGTCTTCTTTGTATATAGTTTGAAATATAATTTGATTTCATGTACATAATTCATGTCCATATTTCAAGTAATTCGTATTCCGCTAACCTTCCGTCTAATGACATCGTCGTTTTATCCGATATAGACAGAAGAGGATTCCCTCTCTGACGAGATAGATCATAGTAGACCACCAAAACACAGCCTCAAAGACCAAAAATAATCCTATCTTGAATTTAACTTGATACTTGATCATTTATGTCAGCTGCAGATCTATCAATCATTCCAATCCTTCTACAGTTAAACCCGAGTTAAATATCGAGCAAGAACAAGTACAGATCTTGAACATTGGGCTTGTAACTGAACGAAATTGAAAGAAAAAAATACAGAATAGAAAGTAGTACGAGGAATGCGGTGTGAAAGGAAAAGAGTGGAGTACAAGGAAACTTACAATTTTAAACCGTTATGAGTAGGGAGTTGAGCATGATTTGAAATGGAGCAAGAAAAATGGAAACAAGCAGAAATTAGCAGAAATTAAGGTTGCTAAAGATTTTCGATCCAGACATAAAAGGAATCGACACTGATAAGACACACTAGTTCAAAATAGAATTGACAATACGCCATCTGATTGAATCTTCACTTTCAAAACGCTATCTCATTGGACCGATTAATATCGACATGGCATACGACATGGCTTGAGCCCTATTTAACCGTGTCGATTCCCTGCTTATAAATGGTTTTCAGTTTTGTAGATTCCGCCAGGAAATAGCGAGAAGTTTGAAGAGAAGAGCACCTTGTTTTAAGAAATGAATTTCTTGAATAAAGTAACTAGCTGCTTCCTCGAATACCAAGATAAAGTTTCTTTGAAACAATTCTTTGTAGGAAAATTGTTCTTGAAAAGTGAATTCTTAGCAAGAAAATTAATGAAGAATTAGTCTCGACGACAATCCTGGATCTTAAGACAAGACACTACCGAATGAGTCAGAAAGATGTTTAGGCGTTTGAAAGCCTGTAGCTCTCAAACCATCTATCTGATTCTTGTGAACTGATAATGCCTGTGTAGCTAAAATATCAACTTAGATAAGAAGATTTAGTTTGTCAAAATCGGTAGTATCGTTCTCAAATTAGAAGAGATTCTATAAAAATGCTCAATCTTAAAGTTCTTCAAAACAGGCCTATAATTTTGATCAAATTTGCTAGCACTACCGGGTGTCCCAAAAAAAGTATCCAGATTTGGTCAACCCTAACGATCAGAATTTAGCATGAATCAATCCGAAATCATTTTTAAAACATTACTCAATAGTTAACTTGAACATAAATACTTTGTTTGTTGACATTGGTACTTTGAGAGTAGAGATATAAATCTTTAAAGGACAAATTTGCCTCCACCTGAGCTTTGGCAGTTTGGCCTAAGCAAATTTTTAAAGCACAACGAATAAGTCAACAATAGACTTGGAAAAATTTGAACCAGGAGGAGAAAAATTAAGAACTGCACAACAAATGCGTTTCACAAAATATAATTTACGTGACGCTTATCATCAAGGGAGCTCCGAAGTAAACTTTATTCATTTTAAGTGAAACAAATTGTGGATATTGCTTAGGCTAAAGCTCTGGTTGGGAGGTGGTGGCAAATTCGTCCTTTGAAGATTTATATCTCTACTCTCAAAGCACCAATGTCAACAAACAAGGTATCTATGTTCAAGTTAACTATTGAGTAATGTTTTAAAAATGATTTCGGATTGATTCATGCTAAATTATGATCGTTAGGGTTGACCAAATCTGTATACTTATTTTTGGAACACCCGGTAGTAAATAGAAATAGACGAAAAAAGGCTGCATGACAATCCCAAGTGTAGACGATTATACAGCAGACTCTTTTACATACCTAGTAAATAGATAGACAGATAGAGTTTGATTATGATAGATGTGGGGTAAGTTAAATTGCTAGAAAATATGACCAAGGATTTTAGGCCAGTTTTGAAGGATTCTGAGATGAAGCACTTTTATAAAATGGCCAGTAATTTGAGAACGATAAAACCGATTTTGACAACTAAACTTTTCTTATGTAAGTGGATATGTCAGCTACACAGGTATTATCAGTTTATAAGAATTTGATAAGTTGTTTAAGAGCTACAGGCTTTCAAACGTTTAAACATTTGTTTAGACTCACCCGGTAGTTTCTTGATATAAGATTGAAGCCAAAGAAAACAATACTTTCTTTAGTTAAATCAGAAAATGGATTTTCGCCAGCCAGCAATATTTTCTCATTTGAAAAATTCCATTTCTCGTCAAGAGCTTTAAAAAGAAGAATTTTTCTTGATATAAGAATTCCATACTTCTTACCAAGAATATAAATAACTGAATTCTTGTTTTCAGTAGAATTTATCTTGAAACAAGAAAATCCCAAGTTATATACAGTATTCTTGATAAGATTTTAGATTTTTGCTGTTGAATGCTTTTAACGGTTTCTTAAAAAGGCATCCAACTTGGTGGAATCGTAATACTATTCAACAAATTTGCTTGTTTATTCGTACAAGTAAACGCACAGTCATTTTATAGAAATGGCTTTAGCAATGCAGGAGAACAAAGTTTGGCAGGAATTATGATTTCCTAGAAACGCACAATTTCTCGTTTTTGTTGATCTGATCTGAAAAAGGGGGAGCTCAGTGTCTTTAATGCGCACAACTTATGCAGCACAAGCGAGGTATTGTTTACAGACAAATTTCATCAAATCGAAATATGGTCAATGAGTATGCAAATTACGTCAAAAATGTTTGAAAAACTGAAGTTATCCAGCATGCTAATGAAAAATTTTTATTGCAAAAAGGTGAAATATTGTTTACAAAGAAAACTTTATCGAATCGACAGATCGTCGATGAGTATGCAAATTACGTCAAAAATGTTGGAAAATCTAGAGTTTTCCAGAGAGCTGATCAATAATGCATCATCAACAAAATTCGGATTTGAATTCATTAATGTATTGAGCCGATGTTGATTCAAAAATTGTTGTTCTTTGTTCTCAAAGCGCTGTCTGCTTCAAATATTTACATTGTATGCTAAAGATGTTTTAAATAAGTTTTTCAAATTCTATCGCATTGAGTTCACTGCGTAACTAAATCAAGACTCAATAGCCTACATAAATTTACGTTTGTTCTGAATCATCTTCTAGGCTATCAAAGATTAAAGTAAAATCCAACTCAAATTTTTTATCAAAACTTGAAAAATTAATTTTTCTATATTTGGTGCAATTATCGTAGACGATGTATCATAGTTTATGAAAATATGGTTAAATTTTCCATATTCCACTAAATTTTATCATAATTCTTCTTTTTCCGACACAGCCTAAATTTTCACCAGTTAGCATTTAGCAACAGCTATGCAACGTAAAAACACCAAGTTTTTGTCGTATGAAACGCATAAAGCCCCCCAAGATGCCCGTGGGGGGTCCTTAGTATATTTGTCCTATAAATTTTTAAATCGGTTAGAATGTTTTTCCAGTATGATTTCAAACAGGGGACACCTCACCTTGTATTTGATACTTTTAAGGAGGCTTTTCTCACTTATTATGAACTCTACAGGTACGCAATCTTAAAAAGCAGCTGGGGTAAGGCGAGGGCACATCGTCAAGAAGAAATTCCTAGAAAAGCGCCTGAAATTGGTCAAGTTCGCCACTTTGAATATTAATCACATAACGTAAAGCAGTCTGTCACGTTCACAGCATTGCTCTCGACAATCTAACTCATTGATTTTGAATGTGCAAAGACTCGATCATACATTCTCTGCCTTTCCCAGCTGTTCTCGAGGACTGACAATTTGTAATATCTCAGTGTACAGGGTGTCTCAAAAAGGCTCCAAAGTTTGCAGAGCTGCTGCGGAGTAGATTTAATTCTATTTCTCTTATTTTACTATTCTCTAACAGGAGAGGCTTCAATTTAATGTGTGGTACCTTGTTTATCCTTATTCATTCCATAGTCCACAAGAAATAGCCAATAAAACACAAAATTTACTGAACAGTTACATTTTCCGGAATAAGTAGAACAATATAAGCACTGTTTGAAATATCGTACAGCAAAAGGCATACACAAAATTTGGAAAATTTCAAACCCATCCTCTCACTGAGGCTTCAACTTAGTTTTCGACATTTTCCACATGTCTTAACCCTATTCTACCGGGGGGGGGGCAAAAAATGCCACCCAACCAAAATTTCTACAATAAAACAAAAAGTAAAGAGAATAGAGATCCAAGACGTTCTGACTTTTCCTATTATTTAATTGGCAATTAAATTATAAACTTTTTATTGTCATAATTTCACAAAACAGTCATAGATTCTTCGTTTTAGCTTCGATTAAGTCGTCACTGCTACCAAACGATTCCCCTTTCAAAGTACTTTCATTTGATATGTACTTTATTTATATTTTCTTACGTCAGCAAAATATAAATTATAAGACGTCATTCATGTTGACAACGTCATATTAAAAAAAAAATGACCAAATTTCAAAATTTTGATATCAATCGATAGACAATCATATTTTCTTTACTTTTAAGTAGTTTATTGAGGTTTCATTCCTTAAGATCCGAATTAATTAACACCTTTTGTTTTTCCAGTACTGAAGCTCATATGCGACATAGTCCTATTGTTCGGTTGCCTGGCAACAAACCACGTGACCAATTAGCATCAGATTCTATAATGCGACTTCTAATAGATGTTATTACTATTGTACAAAGTTACAATGGCATAGTAATTATGGTTTCGGAGATAATTAGGGGGCATTTTGTTGCCCCCCGGGCTGTAGTCTGACCCAAAGAGCCCGGGTAGAATAGGGTTAAAGGCGTTATTTCTCTCCAAAATCAGCATGTGGCCAAAAATCGTATGCCAAATATGCTCAAAACAGGCCCAAAATGAGCTGTTCTCTGTCATTTAGATTTTTACCCCGAACATTCTCTATGGCACCTAGCATTGATTGGAGACCATATTTACATTTTAAATGGTTTTTTTGGGATTGATAAGGAAACAATGCTTGAGGCTATGCTTGCTTGCTGGGTTGCTAATTGTAGTGCCTTCGGCTCGGCTTATGAATCAAATAAATAAAATCCTCAAGGCAGATGAAAAGATTTATGCTTCATCTTTTGATATATACTCCTGACTTTTTGCTATTTTGCGTGCACAACGTGACCAGGGGCGTCGTGGCCGGGGGGCAGCGGGGCCATGGCCCCCCTATTTTCAAAATCATCAGATTTTCGGAAATATGAGTGCTTCGTCGGAAAATTCTCGGAATTTTTTTGTCTGTTAAAACAAAGGGGTTGAAATGCACTTTTTAGTCTTAGCGTGCTCTGGAATTTGTAAATTGAACTAAATTCGGATATCATTGACTTCAAAAGGCAGAATATCTTTATTTGTTTATAGAAATCAAAAGTGATCAGGTCCCCACTTCTGTGAAAAGATGGTCCTCGAGATTCTTCCAAAAACGAGGAGAAAGTAGCTGGATATAGGTAGGGTGTGTAAGAATTTTTCCAAGAAATTCAGGAAGGTGACCGGGAGAGTCATTCTAAGCCAAAGTAAAGTGTGAAGAGACAAGAACCTCCTTTCTTTACATGGACACGTGACTTGCAGGAACATTGCGTCATGGCATTCTAGTTCCTTCTGTTGCACCATATTATGCAACAGGAGCCTTTGTTTAGGTAAGTATGTAATCGTTTTGCGGAGGAGGGACCATGTATTTTATTGATGTATTTCCCCAGTAGTAGTTAGTCTTGCCGTTAGTTTTTGTCGAACTGTTCTGCCGTTATATTTGTCGAGCCGTTTAAAGAAGTGTCGTCGAGCGTTTAAATAGTCGATTGTCGTTAAAAAGCCGAAATATATAGTCGAATTAGAAAGCCGCTGCCGTTACATTTAGTCGTTCTTTTTGTGGTTGTCCTGTCAAGAACTCACTCGTAAAACCCCCTTTGTAAGTGGTTTTATATTGGTGCCACGTGTGAGGACGAGAAGGGACTGGTTGGTTTCCAGACGCACTATCACAGAATTTTCAAAGCTTCCATTTCGGGGTCATGCAAACACTGGGTTGCGAGAAGCGTTCTAGGAAAAAGTATAAGGTCTTTGAAAAAAACTTTCCCAAAGATGGTGATTCATAGAAAACTGTTAAAAAATTGCCAAAGTTTCCAATTGCATTGGTAAAGATGGGATGGACAAAGGGATTCTAAGCCAAAGAAAATTTTGTTTACTCAAAAATTTTCCTGGGGATAGATGCTGACTTTTAGAAATATTTCACAAAATGGTCAAAAGTTCTATGTTGATACCGGCAAACATTGGGTCGAGAGAAGCGTTCTAAGCCAAAGTAAAGGGCGTGTCCTCAAAAAATTTTCTAGGGGCTTAGCTTCCAGACCCCTTCGTTTGATTACCCCCCAGTTAATTTGTCCTGGCCACGCCGCTGATCGATTACGATGCTTCACCACTCTTGCGAAAACTGATGATACTGTGAAAGCAAAACTGTAAATCACAGGACATTCCCAGGCTTATCAATTTACTTTAATTGCTCTGTTCTTTAGTTTACTTTAATTGGATAAATAAACAGTTCTAGTTCTTTAAACTCGAACGCTTCTGTGGTTTCTCTCTAATTTTGATGATGAACCATCCTCAATCCATCTTAAATGTCTCAAGTCTTCTCACGTAAATTCAAATGACAAACACATCCAGTATCTCATGAACCAAAAAAAGCATTATTAAACTTTTGACTTTTTTTCGGAAAATCTTGGAGCTTGGCCCCCCTTAATCTACAGGTGCCACGACGCCCCTGAACGTGACAGTTAGCCACAGCTGGTTTTTGGGGGCATCTTTTGCAGCTTCGTTTGCTGTCATTGGCTGCTTACGAGAATTCTCTTTGTCTGCGATCGCTGATCGCTTTGAATTGGTGTGCGTCAATCGAAAACAACTGATGCTATTGTTACAAAATCTGCCCTTGTTTTGCAACGGTGCTAGATACAGATTTTTATCGCGTTAGACTTGAATTTTCACATGAAAGTTGCAAAACATGTGTTAAAAGGAAAGGCCCCAATATTACATTCGCTTGTCGGTTCCGAAGATTTAAACATATTTGAACAGATTAAAATTTAAACAGATTCGCAGTTGTTTTTTTCTTTCTGTTGCGGTGTTCGTGTTCATCAGTTTATTGTAAAATATAGCATTTTGATCAAACCATCAATATTTTTTTATATTCTGATAATATTAAGTGATATTTCTCAATCAATGATTTTTTTACCTTTGTCCAACAGCAATAAAAGATATCATTTCTGTAATTTGAAGAATAAGCACATTTTCCTTTTATAAGAAACTCGTTTATTGCTGCGAAGCGAAGCGAAGGAGCTATCTATACGAGATACATTGACAAATCAAGGACGGGCGGGCAAGCAGACGACCGACTGGGTCGCCAACAACAACAACAACGAGCGAAAGTTGAAGAGAACAAAAGAACTAAGGACAATAGGCAGATTGTGGAAAGAAAAAGTGAATCACCCATTGTGGTTTGTGGTGATAAACAGTGAATTGCCCATTGTGGCAACAAAAGCTACTACTGTAAAACCACCCACTGAAACAAACAGCAAATTAAATTAATCTAATGGGTCAGGAAGCCCAATTAGTGTTGGTAATGTTTCCCAAGGCTCTTTCTTCAGTAATGCACAAGATAATAATGATTCACCATTCATTCCTTTGCATACAGCACTTGAGAATGTCTTTACAAATAACAACAATGCAATTTTCATGGTATCTATTATTCACAATGCCAACTCAGGGTTTTATGTATTTGATTCTCATGCTAGAAACTCTTTTGGCATGCCGGATATAAATGGCAAGGCAGTGCTGTTAAATTTAAGAAACATATTTTCCTTACAAAATTACCTGCGCTTGTTAGCCACTGCTCTGAATGCTACTTTCTTTGAAGTGGTTTCTGTCACATTTCATAATCTGAATTCTTCAGAGTCACAGGAATTTACCCCATTAATATTTTTTTTCTCATATTTCAATATTTATCTATTTATTAATCCAAGAACAAGGAAAATTTCCACTGAGAGCTATATTGAAAGTGAACAGCAACACAAACTCAAAAAATTACGTCAATTTGTGGCCAGCAAACGTAAAAACGCAGTGAATCTGAAAGACAGGAGCGACTTGCAAAATTCAACAGCATAAAGCCACAAAATATGAAAATGAAAGTGAATCGGAAAGACAAGAGCGACTTTCAAGAAAGCGTTCGAATGCAGCCAAAAAGCGAGCAAATGAAATTGAATCTGAAAGGGAAGAGCGTCTTGTAAAACAGCAGCACTAGAATGCAGCCAATTAGATTAGTTGTATCGTTGATGATGCTTTGTCTTCGAATGCTTAGCTTTTAAAGAGTGTAAAACGTTCCTCTAAAATTTTCACATGTAATCCTATTGACGTTTATCAAAATGATTCAAAGCTGTCCACGAGTATTTCTGTGTTCATCTTTTTGGCGCGATCTGCAGGGAAAGTTTGCTCTTCGCTAAGCAATAGTATGTGAAATTTCATTTTAAGTAGCTACAAGGTTCCTAGCAACTGTCATCTTTGAGGTCGCACCAAAGCTCCTCTGCCACCAAGTGGATACGTTCTGGCGTTTCTGTAACTCGAAAATAACTTCGTATGCATGTGTTTTAAATGTCAAATGTATTATACCACATTGCAACCAGTATACCTCAATGTTCCTGCTTACCAGAAACTATTTTGACTTCTGCGTCTATACAAAATTAAAGCCACAAAGACAGACGCAGCACTTCACTTAACAAGGTTAACAGCTAGTAAGAAACTAGTACTACAATGGCCGAAATTTTTAACAAACGCTAGTACTATGTTTGAGAAGTGCGGAGAAACTTTTGAAAGCAAAATTCAATGATATCATGGCAAAGGTGTTGTTGAAACTTTTATTCTTGAATAATATTCATTTCAAGTTGATGTTTTGACCGCAACAGGACGCCTTTTCTTGCCACATGTTGTTTATATATCAAGAAACATCTCTGTAGCAGTGGTGGAAACTAGATTATAGTTCATGCACCCAAAAGATAAGAAACAAATTAAGAAACTTGTACTAAAAAAGCAGAAAGTTTCATGCGAAATTTAAAAACTTTTAGTACTTTTGGTTGACCCATGTTTCAAAACAGACGTGCAATAGTTTCTCTAATTTCTCGCATTCCTAGCCATTTTCTTTTGGACCATTTTTACCTTATCCCATTCATTGAAAAATCAAAGTTGGAATTGATCTTTCTCTTCAGAAAATTCAGTCATTTAAACGTCATTCAAATTTTTTCTTAACAGTGATATGGTGGCAAATGTAAAACACGTGTCAAAGAAAGGATAAAAGCAGCTGGTTGGAAAGAAGTTTTTTCAAAATTTCTGCTGGTGAGTGATATATTTGAAATCATAAACAAATTGAATTGGAGAAAATAAACATTGTAAGCAAAGGGAAAGTACATATAATAAACACGTGTTGATCAAGTGACCTGTAACCTGAACTCAAATTACGTCATGGAGAATAAACTTGCGTATCTTGGCAAAAACGAAACATTTGGGATTCTAATTTCTAATAAAACATTTCACCATCCTAAACGAAAATCTGTATCCTCCCCAGCACACACTTCCGTCAGTTGTGCTTGCAGATAAGTTCACTTCAAATTCGTTGCTGTTTTATTTTACCGTTGTTTCAGATCACCTCAATCCATAGTCAAGTTGCTTCAAATATTCTTAAAACATTGTGATAATGCTTGTGAATATCCTTTTAAATTCTTTGAACTTTGATGTTTTGGAAAGAAAGAGATAGATACAGCGTGCCCAAAAATTGCGCCTCGTGTGTGCGGCTGCTGTGGAGGAGCTGTAACGTCAATTGGCCCACTCCCTATATAAAATGCACAGGATAGTCTTCAACTTGGAGCTTGAGACCTTTTTTGAATCAATCTGACAAGTGGTTACTGATTTATGGCACAAGAATTTCAAAATAAGTGGCTGTTTTAAAAGCAGCAGTTCGTTTGTTCTCCAACAATGTCACAAGTTTACAGTCAAATCCTATGACGTCATCACGCACATGCGCAGTTGATTTAAAGTGATCATGTATTCCTTTTGAAGACGTCACATCACTATTTGCGTCAATATCTTCATGTTCAGGTTATATGTTCTTGCAAGACACGTTGATTAACCCTAAATCAAGCTCACTCTGATATTTAATGCAGAGGAAATCTCTTTTTTGCTGAGTTAAAAAACACGTTCTCTATCTTTAATCATTTTCGTTGAAAAATAGGCCCAGACTTTCTCAAACTTTAAGCAAATTATATAAACGACGTTTTTGTGTTTTATCCGCTCGTGCCTACATTGGAATTGTAACAGAAGTCAGTTAGAGAATGAAAGGCTTTAATCATGACACTCATACTAGTCTTACAGCATGAAACTTGACAGTGTCCTGTGGCAGAAATTTTTTTGAGAACACGCCCTTTACTTTGGCTTAGAACGCTTCTCTCGATCCCATGTTTGCTGTATTAATATAGAATTTTTGACCATTTTGTGGAATTTGTTGTAAAACGTAGCATCCCCAGGAACATTTTTGATTAAACATCATTTTCTTTGGCTTAGAATCCCTATCTCCAACCCATCTTCACCAATTGGAAACTTTGACAACTTTGTAAAAATTTTCTATGAATCACCATCTTTGGGGAAATCTTTGCGCAAAGAGACCTTATACTTTGTCTTAGAACGCTTCTCACAATCCAATGTTTGCTTGACCCCGAAATGGAAGCCTTAACAATTCTGTGATAGTACGTCTGGGAAAACTAAAAAAAATGCAAACCTTTACTTTGGCTTAGGATGACTCTCTTAGTCACTTTCCAGCATTTCTTGGAAAAATTCTTACCCACCCTACCTATACCCAGCTACTTTCTCCTCGTTTTTGAATGAATCTCTAAGACCATCTTTTGAAAGAAGTAGGGGGAAATGCACACCATCCCTCCCCGTGGCCACGCCACTGCTGGTAATTACCTTAACTACCGTCAGGAAACTCTCCCTGTCTACATCTTTTTGTCTGGTCTCCTTCTCACTCTGGCATATCTGAGTTATGTCCTTGAACCTTGCATAATTATCTATGAGGACAAATATTCTTCAGCCAGGGTTCTTGCTTCCAAGATCCGAGTTCTTGCTTCCAATATGCAAGATCCCAGTTTTTGCCGAAAAGCCGAACGGATTTGAAATTTCCGAAAAATTTCCGAACTTCCGACGCTAGGGGGGGGGCACGTGCCCCCTCCTGCCCCCGCCCACGACGCTTCTGGTCACAATCAAGTAACTAGTGAAAGAAATCCTTGACTAGTTGTCGCAAGAAGTCTTCACAGTGGGTTTGAAAGAGGCAGAGTTTTTTAGATTTTATCGAAAGGACAATTCGAGTACAATCTAACTGAAGTAAGAAAGACCAGCAGCGTTCATATTAATTTCTATCTCTGTTTTGTCATTAAAATTTACAAAGTTTGCAATTCCAATTTTAACTAAAGTTATTTGTGGAAAGTAGCTAAATTCTTGGTCTTCAGTTCGAAAATACTTTAAACCACATCCTAAAGTATACTAGAGAAATCCCTCATTAAAAATGCATGATGATATGAAATTTGTATTTGTACAATGTTCTTTAAGCAAAGATTGCCATATTGCAATGTAAATTAGGATAGCTAACTTGATCAAGATTTGTGAAGAAGCTAGATTTGTAAATAAGTGCTGTGTTAAATGATAAGATTGATATCCAGGACGATTGTCTTTATTTTCAAATCAATGCTAAATGATTAATGATCTCAGGGCGGAACACAAGTAGACAAATTATTTGTCGGCAAAATGTGCTTGCTCTTGCTTCTGTCATGCGTAATCAACAGATTTTATCACAAATGTTAAAACAAAGAGTTTCACAGATTTATGAGTACATGGTGAAGTTAATTTGGCCCAAATATCAATCTGAAACTGATGAATGTTTTCCGATGAGACAAGACATGTCCTCATGTTAATCATGTTGTGTCAAATAAGCTCGACACTTTAGCTAATGTAAAATGATCAATCCATCTTCTAAACTTTGCTTCGGCAGAAAGTTCTTCTAGATTCTTTCACTACATTTACTAATTACAAAAGATAAATAATAACTCTCACTTCTTCAGAAATTTGGATCTATGATCTCAAATTTACTGAGTACCATTGTGCAACAAAGAGGATTACCCAGAAGGCTGCTAAATCATTGCAAACATATGTACATTGTGCATTGTTTTCACCGTTTCATATATAATGCATCATTTAAAAGCCGATTTGCTTGAAATCATGTACGATTGTTGAGTTCTAACAACCAATATCAGATCTTTTAAAGATTTTTTTGAATCAATAAGCATTGCATCGCAATTTAGATTTCGTCGCCCTGTTTGATCAATTGCTTGTTTATAACAGCTTAATTTTGTTTACCCCATATTCAAAATCAGGAAGCCGTTTGAAAAATGTTTTCACAGCAAAAATAAGGACTCTCGTAAACAGGCGAGGAAGAAGCAAATGATTGGTATAGGGTGACACTACTTCACTTACCAAAGCAGGATAACGTTGATATTTTCTTGCAAGCTTTGTATTATTATCTTAATTATATTTGGAGATAATTGTATTGATTTCCTTACAATTATTTCATTTTTAAATTAACTTTGATTGCTTCAGATGTGGAATAAGATAGTTCTCCTGCAGTGCTATGTTGCAGTTTATACCGATAAGCATGGATAATACTTTATTAGCTATATTAGAACAAAATCATTCAACACAAAATGAAGCTCAGTACGCAACTTTTTTCGTTCCTCAATGCAACTTTTATTGCTCAGAATATGGCATGATATAATTCTTCTGAAGTACCATCCAGTAACTTACTCCTTGATAAGCATTGATGATACTAGATTAGCCCTAGATTAGATATGTAAGAACAACATCATTAGATACATAATAATTCCGTACACAATTGTTTTGTCCCTAAATGCAACTTTGATTGCTTCTAACATGGAATGACATATTCTTCTGCAATGTAATCTAGCAGTTCATTCACCGATAAGCCTTGATAACACTAATAATCTTGTTAAGAACAACATCATTCAATATTTGAAGCATTGTAACATTGCCATGCCGAAGTAATCGAGCATTGTCAAAACAGAATGGTGTTATAATAAAGATATGAAGAATTTCTCCTTACCTCACAAAGACAGCGATAACAATGACAGTGATATAGATGTATTAATCAGCTGATTTGTGTAATTGTGCATGAAACTAGACCTGCAGCAGTGGAGCGTTGTGAAATGCTCGTTTGGCAACAAAGCTAGTATTGGAAAATAGTCCAGCAAGTGCACCTGTGTTTATTGAAGCATCGCTTAGTTTAGAAGAAGAAACGACTCGACTCACTCACTCAAATCCACGCGCACTTCCATGCTTTCATTCCTGTAGAACAATTGACTGTCTAGAAAGCGATTCATTGTTAGCGATCAACGCAAAACAATGGCCTTATCAAATTAAACAAAGAGCTTTTCAACGTGCTGTTTATCTTACAAACAGGTGGTATTGTGGTCTACTCTAAGAAAGAATACAGCTAGTAATGAGCCACAGAGCCCACAGCCGCAAATTGAATCATAATTGGGGTTTCCTCTGAACAATATCAAAATTTCGCCTTTAAAATATTAATCATTGTTTCTCTCTTATTGTTTTATTTTTTCATTTATTGTCTCTTACCAAATAAAGTATCTATTCTCTAAACAAAGCTTTCCTTGCTGGCAAAAGCTCATTTTAAAGTTGATCTCAATATTTCAACGCTGTTCCATTGCATTGAAGCCTGACTTTGAAGATGTTTCTGTCAAGAAGCATTCTGCCAAGTTGTTATTAGAAATCTGAACATACACTTTCTTCACAAGTTGCCCTTTTTTGTTACGCTACAAATTTTCTGAAAATAGTTTATTTTATCAAGAAACAAGCAATAAATTTTCACATTAGAAATTTTCACATAAAAAGTATCAAAGCTTTTGTCAGAAACAGAATTTCTTTGAAGCTAATCTAAAATTTAAATCAAAATGTTTTGATTGTTTTGACTGGCACTCAAAACATAAAACATGCCGACAGCTTCATAAATTGATAACTTCCAAACTGTTTGTTATACCGGGTGGATTGAATGGCTTGAAGGGAACTTCAGGTACTTTAATGTAATTCTACGATTAACATTTTTGATATTTGATAATTTTCAAAATTACAGCGTTTTAAATTTGAACTTGTTTTAAACTGCCACGTCATCAAATTCCTGATTCGTAAACCAGAAGAGCGACGGAGGCTTGCTTACCATTCTATAATAGACCAACATAAACTATGGTTTTCTTGAAAATGCTACAAGTTTTCCTCCATTAATCTTACGTAAAAACGTTTTAATTTTTGTTCAAAATTTTACTCAAATTCTTTTCATAAAAAGAAAAAACGCTGTAATTCTTTAAAACAATAAAGATATCAAAAGCTTCAACAATAGAATTATAGGTAGTGAATTATTTAAAGTTCGTGTAAGCCATTCGATCCAAAGAAAGATGTGGTAGCCATTTAAATGTATCAGCGTTTGCCCATTTGTGCAATCAAGAGTTGCGAAGCGATAGCAATGAACTACCAATCAATTTGTTGGAGGAAGGCCAACTTTGACATATGAATTTACGTCACAAAAATCTGACATACCATTTTAGAGTTTTAGACAATGTATTTATTTTGGAGGCATTGTTAGAAATGTCTTGCAACAGACTAGAAACTTATGATCAAAATTCGTTCAGTTTTCAGCTTCAGAATAAATAATAAGGCATCAATTGGCTTCGAAGGAACTTAAGTAAGCGACTCATGTATACATATACAATATTCTCTCAATATATTTACCTTATTGCAGGAAATTAACGCTGCTATTAGAAAGTAACGTACAATAAATGCAGTCTCCTTCACAATTCAACCCCTTTTCTTAACAAAAAAACGCGTTTATCTCCTCCGCAACATCGACGACTGGGAACCAGGCTGCAATAAACGTACGCTATTTAACGGGAAGGACAACGGAAAATACTTAACATTCATTTTTCATTTTAAAATATTTATAAAGGTTATAAGTTTCATATCAAGATATGTTTTTCAAACCGACCTGTTTAAACGAAAGCACTAAACTAAGAACAAAAGAAATTAATGTAACTAATTTACAATATAGTATAATATAAAATCTATGAAAAAGAACGTAAAAATGAAATTAAAGTTACACCCAACCTCGTTCCCAGGGTGTTCTTACGTCATACGCTAGTCGCGAAGCCGAGTGAACACCCTGGTACACATTGCACAAATCTGTCCAGAAAATGGACAGATTAGCAGCCATTATGGATCTGCGGTTGGTAGAGTAACGCTCATTGTGCGACCTCGTTTCCAAACAACAAAGTAACATTGTAGTGGTTGTTGCTTAGTGACTAGATTATATTGTTGTTATTCGAATAATTAGTAAGTTTTCGAGAAATAGTTTGTGTTATCTATTGTTTTCGAATAGCCAATCAAATTGCAGAACGGCCACTTGTATCCCAGAGTAGAGGTAGAGCAACGAACTCACTCTGGGGACGAGATTGAGTTACACCCCCTTCTATAGTTGTTCTTTGAAGATTTTCAGGGAGGGTGCCAATTTTGTCTCTCTTTCTAGTCTGTTCCAGAGTTTTGCACCACGATGAGAAAAAGCCTTTTGGCCTTTGATCGTTTTCAGTAACATTAAAGGAAGTTAAAGCAAGAAACTAACAGCAGTTACGTTGAAATCTG